>WOVY01005140.1:0-170685 GCA_013436015.1 Rhipicephalus annulatus
AAATGTGTCTTTGCTGCAGGATCTCAAATAACAAATTTTAAAATCTCAAATATATGTTACACAGAAAACTTCTAAACTGAACTAGGATTATACTCGAAATGCTCATTTAACAGAAATTACTTGCACAAACTTTAAAACGCCGAAAAATTCAAAACGCGGAAAATATAAAAAGTCAAAAATTTAAAATGCCGAAAAATTGAAACATGAAAGCATCAAAATACCCGTAAAATCAAATGCCGACATCACCCAGCTATAGCGAAATATAATCTATCGTAGCAAAATAAATGTTCCGCGCGAAATGCTAGCGCGTTTGCCCTCGTTCTCAATAGTCTATGTTGTCATCATATAATTCGGCGCTTCAGTCGTCGAGTCATTAGATTGTCACCTAAACACACCGGTCATGAAGATAACTGTGAATTTCGTAAAAGTGTTCAAGTGGTGACACAGTCCTAATGTTCCATCCATGAACCACATTGGTGCGTTGTTCAGTTTCCAGATGTTTTCATCCATTAAATAACGGAGAAGTTGAGCTTTATTACGCTGGTGCAGTCCCGTCACAGAAACTCACGGCCATCTAAGGTTGTTCGGGACCTAGCCCTCCATGACGAGCTCATGAACGGCAGATGGCTCATACTTGTAGGCATCTGTTTTTTCTTTTCCGTCTTACAATCTGGCGCAATGCTTCATAACTGAGAAGGTATCGCCTCGAAGACGCTTGTATACTTCTTGCAGTGACTTGTTGCACAACTTCACGGGGGCCTTGCCCATGGCCACAAACCAAAACTTGATCCGCTTTTGGGTGCGAAGAACTGTCGCTCTATAGACATCCGGAGCATGGCTTGCGTGGGACCGCTTTTTTTTGATGAGCGTTGTGAGCATTTTCTTCATGAACTGTGGGTAATCATTCTAGCCTTACATTCGCCTCGCTTCTCGCACCTCCAGTAGTGTCTGGAACGTACTTTCTTGTCAAGCAACAGTCCTTGCGTCTGAATTTTGTTTTTCCCTTCTGAAAGAACGCTACAATACCATCATCTTCTTGCCTGCCCACGAAAATGACAACTTCCTCACATTGCTGCTGCTTTTGCGCTCCGAATGCCTGGACAGCGCTGCTATTTTCTTTCTGCTTACCAGTGAGAGCCACCCTGTTCAACTTAAAGGCCCATAGCTGATAAAAATACCAAATTTGACATCTCTTTATTATGCTGGTATTGGTACATTTGCAGGACAAGTTAAAAAAAACGAACAAGTGGGAGTCACAAAGCACGTCAATATATTTCACATGATTCAATAAAAGTTGCTTCATGTGGTTCCGGCAGTGTCCTCTTCAGCGTTAGAATTTTTCGGCCTTTTCATTTTCGGCATTTAGATAGGGATCCGTCTGGAGTGTTTCCTAGCGGCGGTTTACGTTCAATAATTAATCCTTTTTATTATCACGTGTTTGGCATGTAACGTGAAAGAATTATAAAGCATGGCATGCACTTACACACTATAAAGGACAGCGTAGAATGGCAAATGCCAAAATTTTAGCGTTCGACGTCAACGCTCTAGTACCGTTTTGCTTCTATAATTATTCCTACTGAACTTTCCTTATCAAATCAATTATGGAGGAGATTAGATAACCACGTGCTGATTGCGAAGTATGGGCGTCCACGAAACCTGAAACAATAAGGCGGCGAATTCAAAGGTCACCAGTTTGAAAAACATAAATTATGAGCAGCGAGTTTAGTGTGGCGAGCTCGCGATTTCTCAAATGAATGGGCCGTGCACAAAACGCAATATTTTCCAGTCGAGAACGTGTCCCAGCCAACTATTTGTAGCTTGGCCCAGCTCAAAATAGCAATTCTACTTAAGCCTGAGCGATTTCTTTGATTCATCTGTCTTCATCGCACAACGTAGTGCTCCCGCCTTTCAGGCGTAAAATAATACAAAGTCTATGCAATAATTACCGCATTGTACTTCAGCTATAAAATGTGGTGCCATTATTATGGTTTTAGAGGTATTATGCCTCAAGGCAGAGCATTTAAATGCCGCAAAACGCGGCTCTACCAGAGGTTCACTACATCTCATTTGCTTTTGACATGTTCAGCGGCATCGGCTCCTCTGAGCAACGCCTAAGAAAAGGATTCCTCATATCAAGACGCACAGTGGCTGTAAATGGTCCAGCCCTGTTTATATGCCACAAAAATACAACTGTTTGATATCAGCGTTAACATTTTGGAAATTTTATGCGGGATGATTCTTGCTGCATGCCTAACGAGAATAGAATTTTCATCTTGATCGTACCAGATATTCAGTGTGAAGACGGTATACGGGGAGGCGGTTGTGGATCTAGTGTTTTCTGTCCCGTCTCGTCACGAAAGCTCAGCGTTTATAAATATGAATTTGCATGCTGAACGCATGAGTAAGCTTGTCGTGCTTACCCGCATGTCTCGGGGGTGTGTATCACGGCTTTGTTCTCGATGGAGGCGAATATGCTTGATGCACATGTGTTTAGATTAAGGCACACGTTGAAGAACCTCAGGTCGAAATTTCCGGAGCCCTCCACTACGGCGTCTCTCGTAATCATGTGGTAACTTTCGGACATTCAACGCCAACTATTATCATTAAGATTGTTGTGCGTGTGACGCACTAATAGTTTGTTTACGCTGTGTTGTAGAAAAAGAAAAAAAAAAAGAAAACGGCACCTACTTCTGCAACCATATAGAATATTTTACGGGTCTGTTTAAATGCCATGTAATGATGAATGTAGTGGTTCATGCATAGCTCGGAAAACACATCGTCAGTGCTAAGCACGAGACTCTCGCGCCGGACGTTATCGCTGCTTTCGCTGGCTAGGCCTACGCTGCTACCTGGTTTCACATAACAGTTCTGACTGTCACAGTTCTTGATTATATTTGGTGGAGTTTGCTTGGTCCTTGGGATAGACCTTTATGGTCCTCTGCCACATACATCATCTGGGAATCGATGGATTATTGTAGCGATCGACCATCTCACGAGATATGCAGAAACGGCCGCTCTACCAGCCGCGACGGCACGTAACGTTGCGTCTTTCCTGCTGCAACGTTTTGTTCTGCGTCACGGCGCTCCACGTGAACTTTTGAGCGACCGAGGCCGCGTCTTTCTCGCGGATGTTATTCGAGAACTTCTTGCTTAATGCCACGTGATTCACCGCTGTAATACCGCATATCGGCCACAAATAAACGGCTTGACCGAACGTTTCAACCGCACTCTTGGCGACATGCTTTCTATGTATGTCGCCTCCGAACACACCAACTGGGATCTTCTCCTTCCCTACGTAACGTACGCTTACAACACGGCACCTCAAGCGACGACAGGCTTTTCTCCCTTCCTTTCACTTTATGGTTAAAACCCATCATCTCCAATCAGCACCATTCTCCCTTTCCGACCCGACTCATCCGAAGGAACACCAGTTGCTGAAGCCGCTCGGTATGCGGAAGAAAGTCGACAATTAGCTCGCGCCCTTACGACACAAGAACAAGGGCTACAAAAATTTCGTCACGACGATGGACGATCCCACTACCAGTTCTCGCCAACCCTCTTGTTTGGCTGTGGGTGCCTCCCACTGCTGCTCCTGGTACATTTACAAAGTTCGTCAGGAGGTACCATGGGCCTTATCTCGTCATAGAGAAAACTTCCACTGTCAACTACCTCATAGAACCCCTCACGCCGGCTCCGGACCTGCGTCGCCGAGGACGCGAAATCGTACACGTGGATCGTCTCAAACTGTATCATGAACCACTTGTTCTCACGACACCTTAGAACCCCTACTTGGCATCGTCTTCAGCGAGGGGTAAATATGTAATGATGAATGTAGTGGGTCATGCATAGCTCGGAGAGCACATCCTCAGTGCTAAGCACGAGACACTCTCGCCGGACGTTATCACTGCCTTCGCTGGCTAGGCCTACGCTCCTACCTGGTTTCACATAACAGTTCTGACTGTCCCAGTTCTTTATTATAGCCGCAATATTGAGCTTCTAACGTATGTGTTTTCGATCTTTAAAAAAAATAAACGAGCCGTGTTACGATAGACACATACGCTGAAAGAGGTTGGTCTGGTGAATACGATATATAATCAGCTTATTATTAGGCAAGAAAATTAGACCACGCAAACCACCATAAAAGGATCAGCGGAAGGAAAGGAATGCTTTAGCTGATTCTTCCTTGGTGGTTTGCGTCGTCTAATTTTCTTGCAGTATGGACCAACTTGTCGAAACCAAAGTATTGTTACAGCTGATTACAATTCCCCTCACGACATACAAAAACAAGAAAACACCAGCTTAGCAGCCCAAGACTGCAGCGCCAACATGGCTCACGGAAAACAGATTGGCACAGCGTCTTGAGGGGGGTAAAAAGGGGAGAGGCCAAATAGTAGATAGATAAGGGGGTGGTGGTGGTAGTGGTTAGGAGAAGAAGTAGGCACATAAGTTCTGCCGCCCGGTAGGGAGCACAGCGCAGTGCCTAGAGATAAGCAGCGGGTGACTCATGGCGCCGCAAGCAGGTAAATTCTCCTTTCCACCATCCTTCCGGGAAGTCTGAGAAAGGGTTTCCTGAAGCGCGACGGCGAGAGAGAACAAGCGGAGAAGGTGTCCTGCGAGGGAGTTAGAAGCGCGACCAATCAGCAGTCTCAGATGTCCGCAACGTCATTAGTTACTCTTTCGACCAATGGGCGAGCAGTGGAGAGGTTAAAGCGGGGCTTGCAAGCGTGGATGCTTCACTATTCTTCGCTCACAAGACTCATGAGCAACAATCATGAAGGTCGCATTGCCCTCGTTGCCTCCCTGGTCGGCGTCCTAATCGTCCCCATGGCCAATAAATCCGAGGCCAAGGTGGGCCTCGCTTTGGCACCGTTCATCTGGGCTGGACACATGGCAAAGGACGCGACGCACACCCTGGTCGCCTATAAGCTGTCCCTGGCCACCAAGGCCCTCGCCATGATCACCGGTAACCGGTCTTTTCGGGCCAGCATCGCTTATGACTCCCGGCTCGAGCGGTATCAAGACGCCCCAGCAGAGGTCCGTCACAACGGCATTGTCTGGAACCACCTGAAGAACATGGCTGCCGTGACCCCTGCTCCCATCCCTGTACACTTCGAAAATGAGGTTAGTGCTCCTTGCTTTCTGTAGTTCGCAATAGTTAGCGTCATCATGACAGATGAAGGAATCTGTCATACGAACTACATATTCGTATGTAGTTGAACTAAAGAACTTATTTTAGCAGCATACTGAGAAACGAGTATTATGACACAAAAGGTTTACACATTTTTTTGTCCTGGTGTCTCAGTGCATTGCCAAAATCAAGTTGAATCCGCACCAACCTGCTGAAGTTTCCATTGAACAGTTTTCTTAGATGTTTCTTAACCGTCGTCTGCGCAGATGAAGGTACAGTGGCTGCCCGGGATGAAGAAACCCGTCATCCGCCTCCCTACACTCCCGTCAATGCCCAAGGTCGTGGTGCCAAAGTTCGCGGTACCTCAAATTGTCGTGCCGAAATTCGTGATGCCTGAAGTCCCTGTATCCAAAGTTGCAGTACCTCAGCTGCCGAGAATCGTGGTTCCCAAGTTGCTCGTTCCCAAGGTGGTCATGGCCGAAGTCGCCGGTTCCGACATCTTGCAGGCCAAGGCTGACCTGCTGAGAAGTCAAGTGAATGGAAAGCTTAGACACCTCGGCAGCAAGTCTGCTGGTCTCCTCGGATTTGGGAGCAATTCTGCCGGTCACCTCGCTGGCTCGAAGTATGCAAGCGGGTACATCAAGGGAGGCTTCCGCGTCGGCCACGGCACTGGACCTGTCGCCGACATCCAGCTAGGATCAGAGGCCGCACCTGCTACAGCCTCGCCCAGCGACGCCCGGTCTTTTGACAACACCGAGCACAGCGCGACCACCAACCACAGCCGCCCGGTACGCTCAGTCGACGACGGCGTGATTGGCCGCTACTTCCGATTCATCCGAGCCAACGACGAAGGAAGCTGCGTGGCGCGTATGATCTGCACGATGGCCGCCTCTCCTGGTGACTTCGGCAACTACGGTCGCAGGGTCGTCGACTTCTTTGACGCTGTCAAGCCAAGTCCGTTCTCCCCCGTGGTGGCCTACAAGGAGGCGTCGGTCGCGGGCCGTAGCGGTGATTCGTGCCCGTCACGCTATCCGGGTTGCCGGGTTAATCCCAAGCACCTTGCCCAGCTCGGAGAATCTAGCATGTAAAATATCGCTTCAGATCTAGCGACGGCGAGCAAGCAGTGCGACTTGAAATTGCTGGTCATTCAGTGCCAGTTTCTAGTCATTGATTCTCTAGTTCTAGTCTATAACTGCTAGGGAGATTCTAGTGATTCAGGGCCACTTTCTATTCAATAATTGTAGATATCTGAAGTATTGCTTGCTCTCATCCCTTTCCATGTACATTTCCTATATACATGATTGTAAATATTGTCAATAAAATGTACATACGTTTAATATATGCTGCCTTTTCTATGCTGATCACAAAACACTCCGTCACTCAGCTTTGCCACCTGGTTACATTTATAGATGTGATGCTAGAAAGCGAAGTGAATTGGGCAACATATACTGGGAAAAGATTGCTAATTGTTGGCCGCGGACGCGTCCAGTGAAAATGGGCTAATATATAGAGACATTTTTGAAGAAGTAATGTATAGCCCATTTTTTCTCTTAGGACTAGTCTGTGCTGTTATAACACTTTTACCGGGTGTCGTCGGCAAGCTTCGTTATGCTTAATTGCAAGGTACGTGTCATGATTATTCTTTATGATCTCGCTGCCCCTCCGCGATTGCATTTCGTTGGAGGGGAAATGGCTGCAATCCTGGCTGCATTTTGATGGAGGGAGAGATGCTGTAGCCCGTGGGCTTGGAAATACCTTAGGTTTCAAGGACGGTAAATTCCACATATGACTAATATAATCGCGCGTTCTAAATGATAGAGACTTAACAACTCAGAAGGTGACTTCTAACTTCCATTTCGCATTTTATGCATGATTTGACTTTGTTTGAGGGTACCGTCTTGAGGGTGCACTAGGCGTTCTCATATGCTGGCAGTCTCATATATTATATTTCGGGAGCTTATCGGCTTTGGGAATCACATTTATCCACCACATTGATGCACATTCTTGTTAATACCCCACGCTACGCATTAACTAACGAATATCTGTCTCCTGATAAACTGAAACTCACAAGGAATAGCCACAAACTCAACCTGACACCATTCCATCCACATACTAACCTATTTAAATTCAGATTTTTTCCACACACTATAGAAAAATGGAATGTATTGCCTGGGTCAACTAGATCATTGCCTTTAGAAGATTTCTTGCATGAATGTATTGATTCGCAATTTGTTTATTAGGAGTTGTAACTTCTTGCATGAAAGTATTCATTCGGAAGTTGTTTATTAAAAGTTCTATTCCTGTTGTTAAGAGTTGTATTCTTGTGTGTGCTGAATCCACTCCTGCGATAGACCAATTCGGGCTGCAGTATGTTAAATAAATAAATATTTGTCAAACCTTCTGAAATAAGAGGTAGTTTTATTTGAAAATTATTTTAACTATTAGGGAAAGAATACGTGAAACAAACTTGCTGCCAGCGCATGCCACCCTCCTCGTTGTCCTCTTCTCCCGCCTCCTATCATCACACTCGCGGCCACCGCTCCCATAACACTAAATTGAAACTCGTATTCTTAATAGTACTGCTCACTGTGCGTCATATATGAGAGCTTGTACGATTTCTAGTGGCGTTTCGCAGCTATAGCGCCCTTTGAAATGGACACAATTATGTTGGCGCGTGTACACGTCTTCATCGCACCACTACCATCACCCTTTCATCGGTATGATATTGTGAATTTTTCAGCACACACCTGAACACAGCGTATCATTCATCGCACACAACGATGACACACTAAACACTGCTGCTCGGTGCTAACACTGACACACTAAACACTGTGCACACTAAACACTGCTGCGTCTTCAAAGATCCTCAGTTATGGAGAGAAAAAGCCCAATGTGCACTCCTGAAATGTGCACTCCTGTATGGTTGCTGCATGTGGAATCACGTGGGGGAATTAGTGTGGGCATTTAGTATACCCACCCTCTTCACCTGTACATTATCATCACTATCATGTGTTGCTCATGCATCCTCATCGTTGTCGCGTAGCATCATCATCTTGGTTCGTTCATCGTAGCTGTCGGCTGCCGGTTCCTCGAGTCTAAAGGTCTTCCAAACCAAGACTTCATACGTCAGGCGCTAACACGAAGTGAAAGGCAAAGAACGTGACTGCGTCAGCGACACTCCGATGCTCGCTCGGTCCACGGCTCGGTCATGGTTTTCATTTAACCATGCCCTCCAAGACTGCATGCCAGCGATAAATCTCGGACGCCATGCTGCAATACTTCTCTTGAGCGCTCACAGACCACTGATCTCTACAAGGGGAGCTGGATGGCGCATCGAGCGCGCGCGATTGAAGCCACCGGAATCGTCACACGCCGTTGGTTTCCCGGAAGCCACCGCCATGAACAGTCACCTGCGGCGGGCGCGAAGGCTTTTCTATTCTTTTCAATGAAATGCTCGCGTGCAGAGAGCTGTAAATTTCACGAATCAACCGAAAATGCCGTCATGAAAACATTTTACACATAAGTACATCAAATTATATTTATTTTTTTGCAGCCTGCGAGGAGATGATGGTATTTGACCGCCTATTTTTTTTATGGAAGCGCGTTAACGCTTTTTGTTGTTTTTTTAGGCAGTTCCCTCGCTCGAGGTCTCAAATATACAAGCTGTGGGTCAGTAACTTAAACAGGGAAAACTGGACGCCGTCTCTACGAAGCACACTCTGCAGTGATCATTTTGCAGAGTGAAGCTTTGATCCGTTGATTCCAAAAGGTCATCTTCGAAACGATGTCATTATAACGTTGTCTTCTTTCCCAGGTCACTCACAAAAGACAAACATTTGCGCTCCTGGCTACAATTACACTCATCTCCCCCACCTTTTTTGTATAATAATGTCGTGACAATATCTTTCTGTCACCCGACTAATGAATGATTGTAACGTTGTACGTAACAGCACTGCACCATACTCGAACGGCGTCGCTACGGCGTCTGTCATTTTTCGTGTAGCGTTAGTAAGCGTTCCAAGTGATGCTTTACCATAGGCTTTGTTGCATAGACCAGTTGTAGATCACAGCACCCCGCCATTTCAGACGACATCACTACGGCATCTGTCATTTTTCGTGTAGCATCGGATGACCGGGTGACAGCGAGAATGTTATGTTATAAAAAACACAAACATTACCATCACTACTACAGCCACCAGATAATATATCAATTACACTCAGAAGACGCCAACTTCAAGGACAGTGAAGGGATCTTCCGATGGCTTCACAAGCGCCTGCATCAAAGAACAGCGATGGGTCGTCCAGCCTTTTAGGGGCGAAGCTCCTTATACTACAGCCACCAGATAATATGTCAATTACACTCAGAAGACGCCAACTTCAAGGACAGTGAAGGGATCTTCCGATGGCTTCACAAGCGCCTGCATCAAAGAACAGCGATGGGTCGTCCAGCCTTTTAGGGTCGAAGCTCCTTATACTACAGCCACCAGATAATATATCAATTACACTCAGAAGACGCCAACTTCAGGGACAGTGAAGGGATCTTCCGATGGCTTCACAAGCGCCTGCATCAAAGAACAGCGATGGGTCGTCCAGCCTTTTAGGGGCGAAGCTCCTTAAAGTGGCACCCGTTGGTCCCTCGTAGTCGTAGTCGTAGTGTTACACGTGTTACATTTTGACCTGCAAGGTGGTGCCGGTGGAAGATTTCTCCTGTGCTTTGTTGAACAAAAAAAATTCGCGGCGTGCGCGTTAACTAAAAGCCGAATGCTCCTGTCTCTCATTCCCCATTAGCGCCATTGGCATGTACATTGAGCACTATCTGACAAGAAAGGGTTGCTACGTTATACTCGCTGGGTGTAACCTCCTTGGTTTTAGAAAGGTTTAGCGAGCGTTGGGCGGCAGGGCCATGAATACAGTGAACTAGTATATACCATGAACTCGAGGTGGTTAAAGGTGGGAAGTAGATACGAAGCGCAAGCCGTAAGAAAGTAAAAGCCGAATTCTCATGTCTCTCATTTCCCATTAGCAGCCACTGGCATGTACATTGAGCACTATCTGACAGGAAAAGGTTGCTACGTTACACTCGCTGGGCGTAACCTCCTTGGTTTTAGAAAGGTTTAGCGAGGGTTGGGCCGCAGTGCCATGAATACAGTGAACTAGTATATACCATGAACTCGAGGTGGTTAAAGGTGGGAAGTAGACCCGAAGCGAAAGCCGTAAGAAAGTGTGCGTGTGCCACCTCTCGTTTAGTCCTTGGAATGTCCGCTGGATGGCGGTGCTTCTGTATGGATGAAAATGCAGAAGTAGCTGAACAGGCAGCGGTGGCTATGGTTCTACTAGATCGTCAACGCACCACCATTTACACTGACTCCCGAACTGCCGTATGGGCCTTTGAGTGGGGTTTAGTCTCAAAAGAGGCAGCTAAGGTCCTTAAAGGCAGGTTCCCTGCGAGACGAACCTCATCACATCATCTGGTTTCCAGCTCGATCAGGTTTGAACGTAACACCGGGCCACCCGAACCACAATGAGATCGCTCATGATCGTGCGCGAGGATTCGTAGGCTGCGGCGATCAGGATCACTCTAGAGGTTCGGAACAGCTCGAGTTCGGCGATCCGCTCGTCACTTCTCACGAGATCTGCTCGCACTACAGGTACATTAAAAGAGTGTTTCCATCCCAACACCATAAACTTAATAGAGCTCAATCTACAACGCTGAGAATGCTCCAAACGTAGTCTTACCCCGCAAAAAGTTTCTTGAGTAGGGTACATGCGCAGAAGGACCCAACATGCCCAGACTGTGGAGAAGTAAGCTGGAAAAAAAACACATGCTCTAGCGATGCCCTGCATTGCAGGACTGCTGTCAAGAAGCCTGGTGGACCACTGCCATCAATGACCCCAGCTACGACGTCCAGCTCCTGGCTGTCCGGAAAACCGGTGAAAAGGCGGAGAAGCTCGGCCTCCCCGTCCCGACATGGATCTAGTCGGGAGTTGGAGGAATACGCATCTCATCCTCTACCTTCCGGACCAAATAAATGTCTTTTCTCTCTTCGACGCCTGGCGGGTAACTTTGTCATAAATGTTTTCATTTCAAATATTAGCTTTACAACGTCCTATCCGTGACGGAAATACGTCACTCAAGTCAAGTCAAGTTAATTAAATAGTTCCGTTGAGTTACATGGTTAGCGTTATTACAGCAGGAGGTGATTACAGCAGGAAGTCTTCGTGAACCTCGGCGTAAAACACTTCGTGTATAAAAAAAATTGCATTCACCTCTAGATTCAATACATCAAGTAACGGCCTTCTGTGATAGCGCACTATTGGCCGCGAAGGACAGAGAGAAAGAAAAGTTTATTGTACACTTAACTTATACGTACACAAACGAAACATCGAAAACAAGTAAAAACAGTGTATACATCTTACAAATGAGCACCAAAATCTAATTGATCACTGGGTATCCAAATGTTACAAGTCAAAGGAAAATTAAAATGAATCAAGTTAATCACACTTTACAGGATAACACTTACGTGTGCGTACTAGAGTGGGCGCATGGCTAGTCTGGAACAACTGGAAACTTCAGCTGTCTCTCTCTTACTTTGAAGAAACGCGTGTGTCATCGTCGAAGGAAAGCCTCTTCGCCGTGAGTTTCCAGCTGCGGATCTAGGTAATTCCACACAATGGGCCGTATTTTCTGTAGTGCTGGATTGGCGCCTCTATGCGGCTTGCGCCGTACTTCCGCTAAACAGCGTCACCGCCACAGTACGTACAATGTCACTGTAAAGCACAGTCTTGCAAACAGCCCACGTTCTGTTCCCATGCTGTCCGTGCGAAAGCCAAAGAGGCGTTGTACAAATAGAATGCGTGCGCTCACCTTGCTGCGTAGTAGTTGTGTAATACGGCAGCTTTGCTTTCGCGACACCACTTGCATCGTCCAGTATGGCGGCACCGGTTCTTAGTCGCTATATTACGATGCAAATTAGACTCGAGAGTGCCACCGGGGGCACCGATTCGTAGTTAGCTTTCCCGTGTCATCAGGTCTTACAGCTTCTTTAAGCACTGAGCTTCAAAACAAAGAGGAGCACGCACAGTGTTTACAGCAAAATCAAAAACACAACCCGGCATCATATGAGTGACGTCATCACGCAGGTGACGCCACGGCATGTCTCGACGCCAATAGAACGACGTCATTAAGAAAGCATCTCACCAATACAAATACAATTCTCGCTGAATATCCATTTGCTAGTGTACAGGCGTGAGCGCAATTGTGCAGACCACGGGATCGCATCGACGCGCCATCTAGCGACGAGACGCCTGCTGCGGTGCGCTTGCGCGTGCCGTCGTATCAGTTGGCCTCTCATGTCACTCTCTATGACGCGCTCGTAGCCGAAACGACAACTGGGTGTCGCTGCCTTTGCTCCACCAAACTCGTGCAGTGTTTTTTTTTTTTACGTAGCGGCTGCGACGGCGCCTGTACCAGCGCCGGGTTCGCATCGTTATTTATGCCGGTTTATCAGCATAACTAAGCGTAGCCAGCCTCGCAAAACTCAATGAATCCAAGTACACAAAAATTAAGTTTTCTCAGCTCAGCGTGCCTTCGTTTCGTTAGGGCAAGTTGAACTTAAATGAGCGTAGCTGAGCGACTGCAACTGTATACAGCCGAATATAATCTAGCCTCATAGAGCGTGATATCACCTGATAAATTCGGGCGTAAGTCGAAGCCCAGTTAATCGTAGTAAAGCTTCGATGCACCCAGCTTCGATGCTATAATTTCGAAGCTTCGATGCTATAATTTATTTAGCCGAGCAAAATTACCCCAAATAAGGCAAACCTTATCGCAGCCCAGACCTTATCGGAATCCAAGTCGACTTCCCCGTGAGCCTGGAGGCGCCATACACTCAATGATACTGAATTAATTATTAATGACTATATATAATATTTAGACTGATTTATACCTAATTAGTGTTACTTAAAACGCATACAAGTTATGGCTGATTAATTAGTCTGATATTCAATCACACAAATCACTGGAGTTTCACGTGGTATAATAAGGCTAATTACGCATAACTAAGCTAGTGAGTCAGCGCCAAGGTAAGCATAGAAAAATCTGACAAAGTATGGTTGATCACAGCATCATCATAGTATTCTAATTATAGTTAGGTGTATTTAAGCAAGTTTTTATAAAAGAATTAAAGTAATTGAACTTGAATTTCTGTGAACTCAGAGAACCCAAGCTGAAGAAGATACTAATTACCAATCACTGAGACTAATGTTATTAAGCTAAATTAAATCTCATGAGCCTCCAAACCAATTTAATTATGTCTTCGTACTCATTACAATTGTTTCATCATAACTAGGCTCATTTAGGTTCAACTTGGCCTAACGCAACAATGGCAAGCTGAGCTGAGAAAACAAATTTTCTGTGCTTAACTTCATCAGGTTTTGCAAGGCTGGCTACGCTTAGTTATGCTAATAAACAGGTATAAATAAGGATGCGAGTTGGGTGCTGGAACCAGCGCCAAGGCAGCCGCTACGTAAAGAAAAAAGAAGAAAAATGACAGCATATCCACGGGGTGAATTATGGAGATGGGAGCGAAGCTGTATCCGCACGCCGCTTCACCTCCCGTTCAAGTACGCCGAGATCTTGTTGGCGCCACACTGCAGCTTCACGGCACGCTTCTGCCTGGCGCGCTCGCACATCGGGGTTCCATCTTCGAGCGCGAGCCACCGCACGCCGCTCTACAGCCTTGCCCATCTGCCGACCTTCTGAACGCACGCGCGCGCCAGCACGGCTTTTACTTTAGGGAGCCTACATGAACGGCCGTTTTTAGGGTGGAGACATCTTAATAAGTGCCTTCAAGAAACTCAGCCAAAACCAGCGGGCAACGGGGCACGCTGTTGCCAGCTTCCACCAAATTCAGCATAGTTTTCTGTGCGCCACCATTTTGGAGCCAGCCGCAGCTCCCTCCAGCTACCCGAAGTACGGCGCAACAAAAAGGAGCCGACCGCGTAAGCGACCCAGTTCTCAAAGTGAGCGCACGAAGAAATTCGCAGCCCACACACAAACACTTGCGACATAAAACTGAGGTTACGCTGACACGAATGCAAGCGTGGCAACAGCTCAGACTAGCGAGCGCGTCTTCGTACGAACGCGCGGACGCGTCCCGTTTGTGGGCTTCCTACTCGCAATGCGTGGACGCAGCAACGACAACTTCGGTTATCTACTCATTCGCGAACACCGTGAAACACGTATACGTGTGCCGCAGGAAAAAACAGTGAACGAAATACGCAGTACTCACAGAACAAATACGAGACGCACTGGTGGGCTCCCAGCCGTCTCGCTTCACTTGAGGCAGCCATAGTTGTCGTCGGCCAGGGCTCGCTGGGAAGCGGAACATTCGCACCCCGTTTCTGTTGTGGTTAGTGCAGAGCGGTACGCAGCATCCAGGCATTCTAAGGCTTCACTGGCAGCGTTTAACACGCTACCGCAACGTTCGACGCCGTATTATTGAGAACTAAACGCAACCGGGCGTAGACGCAGTGCGGGCACCAAGATGGGGCGACAGCGCGGCGTTGCTGTCTGGCAACATTGTGTTTTGGTGGGCGGCGGTGCGTTGGCGGCATGTAGTGGGTCAAAGGCTGACATCACCCTAAAAACGGCCACTCATGTAGGCTCCCTATTTTACTTTACTACACAACGCCACCTAGCGTACGGCGCCGCCGACAAACACGCGATCTCCAACGACTTTGTGTGACGTCATTCCTATTTTCTCGCACGCTCGCACATCGGGGGTTCTGTCTTTGAGCGCAGGCCACCACCGCCTTGAGCGTATCATACTTTTTTTATCTGTGAACCGTGAATCATTCGCTGGCCACGTCCATCCGTCGTCTGTACGTCTGTTTGACGCGCAGACGGACGGACGCATGCGTAAACGCAGAGATGGACGCCAGGACGGACGCATATGGACGCATGAGATTACAAGTGGACGGACGATCGCATGGGTGAACAGAAAGACGGGTGGACGCATGGACGACTGTAGGGACGGACGCACGGGAGGATGGATGCGCAGATGGACGCATGAGAGGACGGACGAACAGACGCATGGACGGATGCACGAATAGACGGACGCACGGATGGATGCATGGACGGACGGAAGCGAGAATGAAAAGACGGCCTGACGGACGGAATGACAGATGCTTTGCCCCACTCATCATGATTTACTCCATGGATGTGTTGTGAATTTATTATTTATCACAATACAAGTAACGACCTCTAGTATAGTACCATTTGCATTTTTCAGCATTTATGCATTTCGTTATATTAAAGTCCCTGAAAAATAACTGAAGTAGCGCCAACCGCACCCCTTCGCCTCTACCTCCTCTCCCAGCAGCCACAGCAGCTGCCTCTAGAGTGTCCACCAGGAAACTACGAATGCGAAAGCACGCGCGCGCACTGGATGTGCCAGACGCTTGGGCAGCTCGGGCACTGCTGCGCCGTGTGTTCATCGAGCGGCCGTGCCTCGTGTATGCTGAAAGGGGACGCCGGTCGCGTCTGTTAGAGGAGCACGCGCTAGAGTGTACTAGAATGTTCTGAGTGGGACGCACGGAGCGCTCTTGCTGAGGCGGCGTTCGTCGATTGAATAGGGGGCACTGCGGGCGAGGTGGATTGGTCGCGATCAAGCGTGCAACGCGCATCGGCCATGCGTTCTCGCATTTCGCCCTATTTTTTACTATTTACAGGATCTACATACAGACCCGAGGTATAGAAGAAAACAAGTAATAATAAATTCGAAGCGTCTTACAAGGCTTTCCAACGAATGCGTGCCGTGTATTTTCCATGTTTCCTTTAGAACACGGACAGCGATGCGTCAATGATATCAACTGACTGATCGGGTCACATTTCTCTAAGAAACAGATCACCTGATTGTTGAGGCGGCCACTGCAGTTCAGAAGTGAAGGCAGTGTCAATGCTCTACAACTTGTTCAATGGAAATTCGCAGCGGCCGTCTGAACGCCCGAGAGTGATCGCGGCCGTTGACGTATTTTTGCACTTTTCGTACACCCCTCAAATTTGTCGAAATGCTTCAGTATCCTCTTTCACTAACGCCATACAATATTTTGAGCATGCTGAGACCACTCGCAAAATTACTTAGATATGCCGAGAGTGCACTACAGAGAAATTAACTACCAGTGCTAACACTTTTAACATTTAGGGCTTTTAAGCAGGGCTTGAAAAATTATGTGAAGCTTAAATGTTATAATAAATGCTATGATTAGGTTACCAAGGTAGGAACGAGCGCGGAGTGAGAGTGAATACCTGAGACAAGGGCTCCGACAGAATTGAAGGCTGAAAACAAGGGTTTCCAAGGTCACTCAACATGCATCATTAGGATAAACTGAGTAAAGGTCCAGATTCGCAAAAGGCCCACTTTACTATAGATTGTCTCACGGACAAGTCGACAAAATTTTTGACCATTCTTGTCAACAGAACAAGCAACTGCAGGTCAATATGTTTATTCACAACAGCCAAATGTTATGCTTCTCAGAAATTGATGCTATGACTAATCCTGTGATGTCATGTGCACCTGCGCACTTTCAAAAGCTGTGCCATTTTATGTCTTTCTTCTTTTGCCCTGTTTACAACCTTTATTATAAAGTGCAGAGGAGCGACAATGTAGAAGCGCACAATCTTTGCTTTCACTTCGGCTTCATGTGCAGCGCAGCCAATAATTTTGTCCTTGCCCATCAAAAGTGACAGCACGTCCAAAATGCTATCTAAGAACAATAAGCTGCTGGACCAAACAACTGTCTAACACAGTTGTTTGGCCCAGCAACTTCGTTGTTAGATCCTCTTCGGTAATAGACGAAGTGCTGAGTGCACTTGGACATTTCGTAAATTTTGATGCTAGAAGAATGGCTTCCTCTGCCTGCAATACAGTTTTTGCAAGTACTCCAGCGACTAGCTTTATGTTTAGAAATGTTTTGTAGCAAGCCTGCTCAATCATGCTCATGTGAAAAAGGACTCCCCTCTCTGAAGTGACAGTGCCAGAGCACGTATGCACCTTCGACAGTGTATAAACTGACCCTTCATAGCCAGAGAACTGGTGTACCGACCAATATTTAGACGGAGTCTTCAGTTCGCGCAAGTTTTCTGTATTGACCGATGCTGTCGACACAACGTGCACGTCGTCTTGACTTTCAAAGTCTTCGTCGACAGGCGTGTTCGTGCAGGCTTTCTTGCTATTCTGGGGTCCCGGCACGGTAGGCGCTTCCCGTTTACGAGGGGCGCATTTAGAGGCAGTTTCGAGCTCAAATATTTCGAAGCATTTGGCAGGAGTGTATGCACTGCGTCTAGCGTCAGCGCGGGTAAATTGAGGGCGATCCTCACTTCTTTACCGTCAATGATGTGGACGTAGTCATGCAGTATGTAGCGGTCCTCTAAGTGGAGCTCGTACACTGCACAGTTTTCCTCGAGAGCTTTGTCGCTGCAATGGAGTTTCCTATCCCAGACGTTTCTCCTTTTTTCATTCTTTGAAACGCTAAAAAGCGACAGCTTCCTTTCTGCTTTGACGCCAGCATGGCCTGCGCGGCATCATGGCGCGTAGCAATGGTGAAGCCTGCTTTAGTCATGCCGAGGTTGTTGGCACTCCATGATTTAAACACTCAATGCTCCCACCACAGCCCAGTAGCACACAGAGACACATAGCAGGAGCGCTCAAGTGCACATTACGTGCCAGCGCAGCCAATAGCAGAATTTGACGAGAGAACACACTTGGAGCTGCTTGGAACACACGCGAACACCGCCAATCTACTGCATCCGCAGCGCCGCCACACCAACTGTCGACGATGATGATGAAAAACATTTATTCACAGATGTTATTTACAGGGAGGGTGGGAAAGGTCCTTAAAGGGCCGCCCCGTACAAACACTAGGTGAGCTCCCTCTTACGGGAGCCCATTGGCGTTGGCCGCGGCCCGGGCACGCTCGACCAGGGCCCGTTGGGCCGTCAGGTCAGAGCAGCCGAGCAGGGCTGCCTCCCAGTCCTCCCGCGAAGGGTTGGGTAGTGGGGTAAGGTTTGGGGTTTTTTGGCATGCCCACACCATGTGGAAAATGTCAGAGGAATTTTCCTCACAATGCGGGCACTTCCCCGTGCAAGCGGGGTCAAAGTGTTTCATGATTGCCGGGCACAATAGAGTTTTAGTATAAAGGCGAAGGAGGATTCGCTCCTCCGCCTTCGTGAGGCCCTTACAGGGTTTCGGATAGATGTTATGGCCGGATTGGTAAAATTGTGTGACTTCCTTAAAGGTGTAGGCGGGATTGGGTTCGAGTTCCGGATCGGTAGGGGACGAGGATGGTGCCCGGAGAGTGAGCGCGCGGGCGGCGGCATCGGCCGTCTCATTACCATCGAGGCCCGTGTGAGCCGGAGCCCATATAATCGTTCGGTGCGCGGGGGCACCTAGGTAGCTGCTGTTCTGCAAAATTTTGTAAGCACGGTACGGAATGTATCCCTGTTCAATATTGCGACAGGCACCCCTTGAGTCGGTGATGATGACCCTCGAGTCCTGATCTGCGGCGGCTAGTGCGATGGCGATCTCCTCCGCGTGCGTAATGTTATGTGCACGGAATGTGAGTCCGTTTACAACGGTGTTTTGGTGGACGACCGCAGCCGTGTACCAACCACCGTGGTGCGGGCCAGAGGCGTCCACGTAGAATACTCCGAATTTGTGGCCGTAGTGTCGAGCCAAGGCTTCCGCCCGCGCGAGGCGACGGCCACTGTAGTCGTCTCGGGTCATGTTAGCCGGAAGAGGGCGCACGTGCAAGGAGTATCGCCAAACTTCTGGAATCCGTACGCGCTCTTCCGTGTGTATTGAATGATTGATGTGTAGCCGGGCAAGGAGGCGGCGACCCGACGGTGTTTTAGAGAGTCTAGTATATTGGTTTGTCAAGTGCGCCTCTCTCAACTCCTTGAAGGTGTTCACCATTCCCAAGCCCAAAAGGCGCTGGTTAGAGGTGCTGACAGGAAGGTCGAGGGCGCGCTTGTAGATTTTGCGGAGAATGACTTCGAGTGCATTCTCGTCGGATTTGCGTAGGTGGAGGTATGGAGCCGAGTACAGGACTCGGCTGGTTACGAATGCATGCGCCAGCCGCAAGGCATCTTTGCATCGTAACCCCCCGCGCTTGTTGGAAACCCGGCGGACCATCCGGCCCACCTGGTCCCCCACCTTACGCAATTTGGCCAATGTTGTGTCTGCTCTGCGATTTTTGTGTATAAAAAGCCCCAGTACTCTAATCTCATCGCGTTCGGGTATTGGTCCGCTGTGAAGGGAGAGGTCGATCTTTGCGGTGCACTTTGGTGAGGGGCGTATGTGCACGAATTCCGATTTGGACGGGGAGCACTGAAGGCCGCAGCGACGGGCATAGTCATCCACGATGTCCGCCGCTTGCTGCAGGCTTGCCTCCATGTCTCCTGCCGAGCCGTGTGACGCCCATATGGTGATGTCGTCGGCGTACAGCGCATGCTGTATGCCTTCGACTTTTGCCAGCTGAGCGGGGAGTCTCATCATTGCCACATTGAATAGGAGGGGCGAGAGGACCGCTCCCTGCGGAGTCCCTCTCGTGCCTAATCGGTAAGGGCCGTGTTCAATGTCCTGAATCCGAATGTATGATTGTCGGTCAGTGAGGAATTGTTTAATATAGTTGAAAGTGTTTTGGCCGCAATCCACCTGTGATAGATGTGTTAGAATAATTTCGTGGGTCACGTTATCAAAGGCCCCCTTCAGATCCAAAGCGAGCACAACTTTGTCATTCAGGGGATACTCGACTGGATCGAGGATCTCATGGTCGAGCTGAAGCAAGACATCTTGCGCGGACCGGTGTGGGCGGAACCCGAACATGGTGTCTGCAAATGCATTTTTGCTCTCCAGGAACGCGGACAACCTGTCGCGCACCATCGTCTCCATTAATTTTCCCACACAAGAAGTAAGGGAGATGGGGCGGAGGTTGTCCGTGTTAATGGCTTTGCCCGCTTTGGGTATGAAGGTGACCAGGGCGGTCTTCCACTCAATTGGTAGGCTTGTTTTCCCGATCCAAATGGAATTGATGTAGGCAAGGAGCATGGTGTAGGCCGAGTCAGGAAGATTGGCAAGTAATTTCACGGTAATTTTATCCCTTCCTGGCGCCGTTCCTCGCCTCATTTTTGCTAGGGCTGCCTTCAGGTCGTGTAACTGGAACAGTTGATCCAGCTCCGCGTTCTCGGTACCTGCATACGAGTACGCCGGCCCTTGGGAGTCCTGCTGAGTGCATAGATATTGGTCTCGGAGTTTACATGCCAATTTGGCTGTGTCTCCGTCGAAGCTGTGAAATGCTCGTTGTAGATGCTTTTGTGTCTCTGTTCGAGTTTGGGTCGGATCAATCAAGGCGCGGAAGAGGCGCCAGGTACTCCGGCTGGACATTTGTCGAGCGGCCGTGTTGCAACGGTCCACCCAGTTAGAGTCAGCGAGCTGGGCCGCGTACTCTGCTGCTCGCTGGGTGAGCTCAGCGATGCGAATTTTGAGCTTTCGGTTGTGTTTTTGCCGGCGCCATCGGCGGACGAGGCTGCGCCGGGCCTCCCAGAGGTGAAGAAGATGGTTATCCACCGCCGGAGTCGCCTCGGAGAGTTTAATTTGTGTTTCTGTGGAGCGTAATGAGGAAACCAGTTGCTGGGACCAAGCATGGTATCCTTGCTCCTCAATGGGTGTCGAATTGGCGTATATTTGCCGAAACTTCGTGTAATCGGGTAATTTTGCCTCTCCGTAGGGTCTTGCCAAAGGGTAGGTGCGAATGGTGGTGTTGAGTATGCAGTGGTCGCTGCCGAGGGTCTCTTCAGTGTTGACCCAATCCGCATACTGAATGTTTTTTGTGAGGGTAAGGTCCGGACATGTGTCCCGGGTCACGGAGTTACCCACGCGAGTTGGGTAGGCAGGGTCGGTGTGAAGAGTTAGGCCCAGCGTGGACATAAGTTCCGCCAATTTACGTCCACGTTTCTCTTCACGTGCATACCCCCAGAGTGTGCTGGGGGCATTGAAATCACCCACAATCACCAGAGGGTCCCTGCCCGCAGCCTTTAAAGCGCGGCTAAAAAGGTCTGTGAATGTAATGTTGCTTAGTTTCGGTGAGCAATAAATGTTTAGCACGTGCAGTGGCGGGTCCTGTTTACGCAGCGGAAGGAGTGTCACCATCACGTACGAGAAAGCTGGCTTAAGGTCGAGATCAACTAGGTTGGCCGTATAATTTTTGTGCACGCAGATGCAAGATAAAGGGTCCTGCTGAAACGTAGTATAGTTTGTGAGTGTGGCAGCACTCCCTGGCTCCTGGAGGGCTACCACAGCAGGAAGGTTTTGAAATGCTGCGAGGAAAAGCCGGAGGCTGGCGCGCTTAGTGTGAGCCTTAAAGCCCCGACAATTCCACTGGGTGATTTGGATGGGAGTGGCCGTATTGGATCGTGGGGACTTCCGAATTCTAAGGGTGCCCGCCATGGTCAGTGGAGTTAACGAGCGATTGCGGTGGCGGTGCTCCCGAGCCAGCACTCGCGGGGAGGGGGGTGTCCTCAATTCCGGAGGCGGAGCAGCTGTCATCATCCTCAAATTCGATCTGTCGTCGAAGCGTTTTAGGGTACCGGCCAGACACGTCCTTAATTGGGCCGGCTCGTTTGGTGAAACGCGCAACTTGTTGGGCTATCAGGGTAGGGATGGTTTCTGTCATTTTAGCAATGGCGGCATTTACAGCCGCTGAGATTTGGGTTTCGAGGACAGTTATACGGCTGTCCATACGGACCTCAAGGGTGTTCACACGAGCCTCGAGTGCGGCAACCGCGTCTGCCGCCCCCGCCCCGGTCTCACTCTCCATTACCTCTACTGCGGGGGGAGGAGGAGGGGAGACTAGTTGGGTCTGTTTGGCCTCGGCTTCCGCTAGTCTTTTCTGTAACGCTTCGATTTGTGCCTGAAGTTTGGCAATAATATTTTGGTCGGCGTTACGCGATGAAGAGGGGATGATAGGGAGGGATGAGGAGGCAGCTCTACCCGTACCACCCACCTGCTTTCCGTTTTTCACGGCGTTGGCCCATGGCCTGGCTTCGCCGCATGGTTGCACCGTCGGCTGCTTTTCGGTTCCTCCAGTAGGGGAAGCGGGCTTGTCAGTCTTGGCGACTTCCCGGCGTGGTGACTCACTGGGAGTCTGATCTTTGCGTCGTTTCTTGGACGCCCTTTTGGACTTTCTGCCCTGTTGTGCGGCCACCTTGGAAAACTGTCGACGAACCGCGCTTCGCTGCGATGCAAGCGCCGAGCTGCCTGCTCGTCCCACTCAGAAGTTTTAGTACACTCTACACGCGCTCTCGAAACTGGACAAACAAAGTGGCGTTTGCGATACCTTCACAAAGATTAGTGCGTCATGCTGCAGATTCTTAGCACCGCCGAGTTTATTACATGGACAGCAGTGGCACTGCCATCGAGAGCGTCACCACTGAGCGCGTCTGCATGCAAACGGTGGGCTATCGCGTTGAGTATTGCGTGCTTGCGGTGATGTCTTTTGCCACTGCATGCCAATTGCTTATATACACGTCACATCGTCGTATTTAACGTTACTTTTTATATTTTTTTCTTTCTCAATCACTCTTTCGGTGCATCGCCTAGAACCACAGCGCCCAGATGCGCTTTAACGGAAACATGAGTACAAGCCCATCTTTGCGGCCAGGAGCCATACAGCCCCTCAACTAGCGTCGTTTACTATCTGCAATGCACGCGAGGGGAGAGGAGTCTGCACATTGACACGAATGGCGCTACTTTAGTTTAGTTTTCAGGGGCTTTACGTTATATGTGCAGGTACCGCCCTCTACGGCCAGTTCAAGAACTAACGAGAAGTGACTACATACGATTACGACGCGACGATCCCACGCCTTAAGGCATGCCTCAAGGAGCTTCGCTTCTAAAGGAACAGCACAAATTTGATGAAGCAGAGACAGCGACACCCACAGTCGTATTGGCTACGAACGTGTCGAAGAAAGTGACATGAGAGACCAACTGATACGACGGGACGCGCATGCTCACCGCAGCACGCGTCACGTCAGGTCTCGTCGAAAGACAGCGCGTCGATGCCTTCGGCCATGTTTGGCCACGTGATTCCGTCGTCTGCACACTTATGCTCACGCCTGTACATCTGGTTGCTGAATGACCATACTAATCAAATGGGTTGTTGAGAAAATCATTCGCTATGCGTTTCTCTGCAACGTGCGTGCGTGCTAGAGCCGAGGTAATGGAGCCTTCTATGTAGTTTCGGGGGCGGGAAAAGAACAAAGGTGAGGAAGGAATGGAGCCGGCAAAAAACGTGAGAAAGAAAAAAAAAGAAAGACACGTATATAGAGAAGCATATGTAAAGGGAAGAAATAAAAACAAGAAAAAGAAGACGAAAGAACGACTACAGAGTGAAATGGGGAAGAAATTTATAATATATGAAGAAAGAAAAAAATAAAAACTGGCCGATTCCACGTACAGTGCGAATCAATGATATCCAAAGCACGAATAAGAAAGGTTGATGTCACTGTAAAATCAGCATAATGTTACGATGTGGAGGTAAATGATGCCCAACATGTCTTATGTGTCATGATTATCATGTTTGGATGTGTCGTTTACCTTCGTCATCTATTCACGTCACGTGACACCACATTTAGTACATGTGGAGCTAGTGAAACGGCCATGATCACGCTATTAGCGTGCTATGTTCTTACAGACACACGTGTCAGGATTATCAGGTTTGCACCAGTCATATATTTCGTCATCCATTTGGTATATGAGGAGCTAGAAAAACGACCGCGAGCGCATCGTGAATGGTCCAATTATACACTCCAATGTAGTGTGGACGCACGCGCACGCTGGACACAGCGATACGTTAGCAAAACGCGAGCACTCTATAGCCTGACGCCAGGTGCGACCAGCGTCCGTAGGCGCGGCCTGACGGCAACCAGCGCGAAATTCGCGCCGATGCGTTAGCCAGGCGACACTGCCTCTCCCTCTTTTCGTGACGGAGGGACGCCCGGATGCGCTGAAACACGCATGCGTCAAAGGAATGCAACGCGACGCGTGCCTGCGAAGATATGGCCAGACCGGCGCCTGGCGTGGCAACGCCGGCGAGCGCGCGCACCGCGTCCTGCCCAAATGTATTGGCGCTTTGACTGTGGCATGTAGTAATTTTCTCACATGACACGCGCCTCATGATTACCATGTTTCCACCAGTCACATACCTTCGTCATCCATTGACGTCACGTAATTTGGCATATGTGAAGCTAGCGAAATGACCGCGAGCGCATCATGAGTGTGGTATGTACTCATGTTGTTACATGACAAGCATGTCATGATTATCATGTTTGGATGTGTCATTTACCTATGTCGCCTGTTCGCGTCGTGTAATACCAAGTTTGGTACATGTGAAGCTAGCGAAACGGCCGTGAGCATATCATGAGCGTAACATGTAATCATGTTGTTCCATGACACACGCATCTAAGATTACTATGTTTGCCCTAGTAACGTACCTTCATCAACCATTCACGTACCGTATTACCAAATTTGGTATATGTGACTCTAGCGAAACGGCCGCGAGCACATCATGAGCGTGGCATGTAGTCATGTTACAAGACACGCATGCCATGATTTTCATGTTAAGGTCTGTCGCTTGCGTTCACCATGCAATCATGTCATACCGTACCAGTTTTGCAACATGCCATGTGAACGAACGAAGTCACATGGCAGTCACATGGATAGAAGAAGTCAGAAAAGCTTTGGAGAGCATGTAAAGAGGCAAAGCTGCTGGGCAGGATCAGGTAACATCAGATCTGCTGAAAAGGTGGAGTACAGATTTTTTTAGAAAAACTAGCCACCCTATTTACGAGGTGTCTCCTGACGGGAAGAGTACCAGAGTCTTGGAAGAATGCTAACATCATCTTACTACATAAGACAGGAGATGACAAGGACTTGAAGAATTACAGGCCAATCAGCTTGCTCTCTGTAGTATACAAGCTGTTTGCAAAGGTAATTGCTAACAGAGTTAAGAAAACATTATAATTCAATCAACCAAAGGAACAAGCAGGATTTCGAACAAGCTACTCAACAATCGACCACATTCATACTATCAAACAGGTAATAGAGAAATGCTCAGAATATAACCAACCACTATACATAGCCTTCATAAATTACGAGAAGGCGTTTGATTCAGTAGAAATATCAGCAGTCATGCAAACACTGCAGAATCAGGGCGTCGACGAAGCATATATCAACATCCCGGAAGAAATATACAGGGGATCAACTGCTACCATAGTGCTTTATAAAGAAAGCAACAGAATACCAATCAAGAAGGGTGTAAGGCAGGGGGACACAATCTTACAGGAGGTTTTCAGAAGCCTAGAATGGGAACAGTTAGGGATAAGAGGTAATGGAGAGTACCTTAGTAACCTGCGCTTCGCCGATGACATTTCATCGCTGAGTAACTGAGGGGACGAATTGCAACTTATGATTACGAGGTTATTTTATTTTTTTATTTTTTTATTTTCAGATTTACTGCCAGTCTTTGAAAAGGGCCTTTGGCAGGATCGGGCAGAACAAATAAAAGAATGCGAGAACATACGCAAATACGTCCACAAAACAAACCGCAACAATGAGCGGGAACAAAATAAAAATAAAAATATACAATTACGCAATCAACAAAGTGACAGCAGGTACTATTAACAACTTGTTTGGTACCAAGCCAGACCTACACTGATAGAAACTATTAATAATATACAAGACATGACTGGAAAGAGCAGGAGAAATCTGGACCGAGGTGCACCGCTAAACAAAACAGAGCTACAATGTGACACACTCAACATCAACAACAAAAAAAGAAAAAAAAACATCAGAACAACATTATTGTTTCACAATCACATATCAGTTTCCAGAAGTCGCGATACTAGGAAAGCGGAGTGACGACCAAGATACCGAAAAAATCACAGATAATCTGACAATGGAGAGCGGAAAAATGGGTCTTAAAATTAATCTGCCGAAATGAAAGTAATATACAACAACCTCGGAAGAGAGCAGCGCTTCGAGATAGGTAATAGTGCACTTCAATTTGTAAAAGACTATGTCTACTTAGGGCAGGTAATAACCGCGGAGCCGAACCACGAGATTGAAGTAACTAGAAGAATAAGAACGGTATGAAGCACACTTGGCAAGCACTTTCAAATTACGACCGGTAGATTGCCACTATCCCTCAAGAGGAAGGTATATAACAGCTGTATCTTTCTGGTACTTAGCTACGGAGCAGAAACCTGGTGACTTAACGAGGGTTCAGCTCAAATTGAGGACGACGCAGCGAGCAATGGAAAGAAAAATGGTAGCCCCGCCGCGGTGGTCTCGTGGCTAAGACACTCGGCTGCTGACCCGCAGGTCGCGGGATCAAATCCCGGCTGCAGCGGCTGCATTTCCGATGGAGGCGGAAATGTTGCAGGCCCGTGTGCTCAGATTTGGGTGCACGTTAAGAACCCCAGGTGGTCGAAATTTCCGGAGCCTCTCATACGGCGTCTCTCATAATCGTATGGTGGTTTTGGGACGTTAAACACCGCAAATCAATCATCATCAAGAAAAATGGCCGGTGTAACCTTAAGAGACAAGAAGAGAGCAGAGTGGATTAGGGAACAAACGGGGGTTAAGGATATCATCATTGAAATCAAGAAGAGGAGATTGACATGAGCCGGGCATGTAGCGCGTAGATAGGATAACCACTGGTCATTAAGAGTAACTAACTGGATTCCCAGAGAAGGCAAGCGGGTTAGGGGGAGATAGAAAGTTAGGTTGGCAGATGAGATTAAGAAGTTTGCGGGTATAAATTGGCAGCAGCAAGCACAGGACCGGGTTAACTGGCGGAACATGGGAGAGGCCTTTGTCCAGCAGGGGACGTAGTCAGGCTGATGATGGTCATGATGATGTGAACGAAACCACAGCAAGAGCTACAGAACCATGAAATGTAAATTAGGACATTCATTAAATGCATGTCATGCTTTTCATGCCATGACTAGTTAAAGTTGTTCTTCATAGAGCCATGTTATGCCATACCAAGTTTGGTATCGATACCATTATCGAAACGGCCAGGAGAGCTAAAAGTCGTAGGCGGCTAGGTAGATAGATACGCTCAAATTCGCCGAAGTTCTCTAAGAAACGTTCGCATTTAAAATCACGATACAAAGAGAAAGAAATGTGCAAAATTGCTGTTCGCGAAAACTACACGGGGCTACTTGTACGCCACAAGTTATTCAAAGTCTATGATTCAGTACATCAATTGCGAACACACACATTTCAACGCAAAGTTAGGGAGCTGAAGACGGAACACCGCTGAAGACGCTCGATTACCATTCCTTCGTTAACGTGGTCCGTCATGCTGACGCAGTGAGGGGCGTTGGCAAATATCATTTAGAGGCGGAGCTCCTTAGGGTGTGGGTCTGTTCATCCTCCGACAGTGTGTGTATGTAGCCACAAGCGGCACATACCCGAAAGAGTGGTCCTTAGAATGTCCACTGGATGGCGGCACTTGTGCATGATGAATACATGATGAAAAGATGTGAGATGGCTGTATTTGGAGTGTTCACTAGATAGACGGACGGACATACAGGGAGGCGGACGCACAGATGGACGGAAGAATGGACGTTCGGATGGACGCATGGAGAGACGCATGGACGAACGGATCCACCGACGGTTGCACAGATGGATGGACACACGAACGGACGCACGGACGGGCAAGGCGAGGGGGGGGGGGGACTGCCACCCTCACTAAGAGGGGGGGGGGGTGCTAAGTCTGCCCCATACATTATATCAATAGGGAGGAAAGCTGCTGCGATGAAGCTCCGCTGTCCTCCAAGGTGGATGTTTCAGCAGCTGGTAAAGGCTGAAATGGTCATCTGCCGGACGGATAAAGCAACAAGGGAAAATAATACACAGGTACACAAGCAACTTACAAGCCGCAACTTTTTTTTTCGAGTGGTCACCTAAGGCACTACCATCATAATCGACGGAGAGTGGGAAAGAACAGGGGTTAATCCCCTCTTCCCCCACCTCGCCCGGTAAAAACTGCCTGACTTTATATAAAGTTTATTCATTCATTTATTCAACAGAGTTGTCTGTGCCGATTGTTAATTTGGAAAATGCGCCCCCTGTATTGTTATCTTCAGAGGACGCAGAACAGGGCGCCGACAAAGTTATCTGAAGACCAGTATGTGAAGCTTAAGTCGTACGTGGAAGAGAGGTAGGGCAACCGCCGTCACTTTTTTTTTTGAGGGGGGGTAGTGTGTTTTGCTGTATTTTCGATGTTGTTTTTCCAAAGTCTCGTTGAAAAAAAACCGAAGTTTGAATCCAGCTATTGCTTGGCCTTTACTCACTGTTTTTCTTTTTTATTATGTAAATGTAAGTACATCTATTTCGTTTGTCGCAGCTTCGTAATATGTTCAAGACTTATTCCTCACGTGTTCAAGAATTGCAACTTATTTTCTGCTGATCTTCATTCTCGTTTATTATTTGGTGTGTATTTCATTGAGCTACACCCGTCTTTCTTTTTTTTTTTCACTCTTCACTCACATTCTGCATCAAAACACTTGTCCTTGCATCTTTCTGTCTGGTTGTTGTATTTTGTTTTTTTTATGTAATGGCTATAAATGTATATGGATATTGATGTTTTTATACTCAAACGAAACTGCGCGGAAAGGAATGTTAATAAACTTGGACTGAAGCCCCGAATCTTCTACATCTTCGTTCCTTGCGCGATATATATATTCCGCTTTTATGAGCTGTTCAGATGAAAATTACATGGCAGCATACTCTAAAGGGTTTTTTTATTTTTTTTTTACAATTTATCGGCGCCCTGTGTGACGAGTAGTGACTTGGTACCGTTACCACAAAGCTTGTTCTAAATGAAAAACGCCAGCACGGACTCTGACGCGTAAACGCCGTGCGCCAGCGAGAGTTTGCGCCCTCTGGAGGCTACATCGTAAAATTTTTCAGCTTTGCCGCCTGGTTCGCGACACTAAGAAAACCTTCCTAGCTACTATAATCTCTCTAATCCATACAAAAAAGTCGTCCACTACTGATTCGTTCCGGCTTCCCAGGGAGAAGGAAGAGGAGTAAACTTTATTATTTAGAAAGGGGAGGGGAGATGGGGGTAACAAAGTTTGACAGGGGTTAGGTTGGCCACCTTGGCCTGTATATGCAAATTCAGGAACCTTAAGGACCTCTCCCAGGCTTCCGGTGAGGGAGATGGCTGCAGGAGCTCCTCGGCTCGAGGGTTGTTGGGGCGACCCCGCAATACGTGGTTTTGTCCTGCCTGTGCTTGGCCACAGTTAATACACTTGTGTAGCTTTTCATCTTTCACTATTGTGGCCAGCCTCCTCGGGCTGAGTATACAATGAGTTTCAGTCCTTCACAGTGTAGTCGCTTGGGCCAGGGAGAACCTCCTTCTAGTTGATTCTACCCGCTTAAAGTCTACTTTGCTCTCCCTGTCCCTAAACCCCAGGGCTTTGAAAAACTCAGCGCCATCATCCTGAACTACAAAGTGAAGGCCTTTAAAGAACATTATCAAGTGTCTGGCAGTTTCCTTCTCCTCTCCACATGTACTGCATACCGTGTCTACCACTTCGTATTTGGCCTGATATGTCTTGGCCTCAAACAGTAAATAACCACCCCGAGTATTATCATAGATCTTTTCCATGGCAATTTTCAGCTTAAAAGTTTGATAGATCTCTAATGCGGACTTCTTAATCATGCCAATTCTCCACATGTAAGTCTCCGTTTCCTTCACCTTCTTCTTAACCGATAGTTCTTTTTGGTTTGGCCCCTGCTGTTTTCTAAGTACTTACCAGTCAATTTCCTGGTTCGCTTCCTCCATTTTGTATGAACATTCTTCATGTACAAGTAGCTGAAAATCTTCCCAGCCTAATGCTCCTGTCCGATTTCTCTCGATCGCTTCTCAAATTTTATCTTGCTGCTAGCTTTCCTGCCCTCGAATGATATCCATCCCATATCACCTTGTACTGCCTGATTTGGTGTATTCCTGTGAGCTCCTAAACAAGCCTACCTATTCCTCGTAGCTTAATTTCTAATCTTGCTTGAAGCTCTGATCTCATGCACAAGACCGCATTGCCGAACGCCAGACCAGGAACTACGACCCCTTTTCGTATTCCTCTCACAACGTCATACCTATTGGAATTCCACAGTGCCCTATTTTTTCTTACTGTTGCATTCATATTACCTTTAGTCTTTACGTATATTTCGTGTTCCCTTAAGTACTCGGTCCCATTGCTTATCCATACGCCCACATATTTGTATTTATCTGTTATCGCTAGTGTGACCTCCTGTATTCTAAGCTCACTACCTCTATTATCATTAAAAATCATGACTGCTGATTTTTCGTTACTGTATTCGAAATCTAACCTATCTCCCTCATTACCGCAGATGTCCATCAATCTTTGCAAATCTTCCTTGTTGTCGGCCTTTAGCACTATATCATCTGCGTACATCAAGGCTGGTAGTGCCTATTCAATGAGTTTTTCTCCTTTAAAGAAAGAGAGGTTGAAGCCAAGTCCACTTCCCTCTAATTTGTCTTCTAATGCTTGTAGGTACATCATGAATAACAAGAGAGACAGAGGACACCCCTGCCTAAGCCCACGTTTTACTTCTGTGGGCTTGGATACCTGTTTTCCCACTTTATAACTACCTTGTTACTTGTATCGATATTCTTTAAATGATTAGTGACTCCATCTTCCACACCTAGTGTGTCCAGAATTCCCCACAAGTCCTCTAGAATTATGCTATCGTACGCTCTCTTGATATCCAAAAATGCTAGCCACGGGTGCCCGTGTTCCTTTTCTGCTATTTCGATACATTGCATCAGTGAGAACAGACTGTCTTCCAACCTCCTGTGTTTCCAAAACGCATTCTGCAGTTCCCCCAGCACCCCCTCATCCTTTATCCATGCTTGCAGTCTTTCCTTTAAATCTGCATCGCCAGCCTGTAGACCACTGATGTCACTGTTATAGGACGGTAGTTGTTTATGTCAGATTTGTCCCCCTTTCCTTTATAGATCATGCTCATCCTGCTAAGTTTCAATCCATCGGGGACTTCACCATCGATTATTATTTTGCTCACTGCCTCTCTCAAAGCCAGCTTAGAATTTTGGACATAATGTTTTTATTAGCATAATTGGAATGCCGTCTGGGCCTGTTGATGTACTACTAGGAACCCTCTTCTCAGCCCTTTCCCACTCTTGTGAAAATGGAGCCATTGCACCACTTGATTCGTCCTTGTCTATTGTGGTGCATAAAGTACTTCTTTGTTGAAATTTTTCTGTCACCCTTGTTCTTATATATTCAATAGCTAAGCCAAGGTGCCGCTGGAGAAACTCCCGCCGAATGCAGGCGTTAGCCCCGGCGAACGAGCTTCCACAATGGTCACGTTGACGCTGTCGTGCCCGCAAGAGCGCTTGTTCGGCGCGGCGTTGTTGCAAGCGTTTGACATCGCAAGCTAACTCGGCGGCGTGGTTTGCAGGACCCGCTTGCCACCGCCGCTTGCATTCCCGATCGCGATCCAGCACGGCTTGGAAGGCTGCCGTATCATCGGTACGCAGTTCCTGCAGGCACTCGGCCTCCGGGGCCTGTTTTTGTGCCTGGACTGCATCATCGGCCCGGCGAATGCGAGCTCTTTCACGTTTCCACTGTCGGCGCTCTTCTAGAGTTGTTCGTGGCTTAGCCTTGTGGAAGCAAGCTCTCTCAGTAGTGGTAGAAACTGATGCGCGCGTGTTCGGCGCCGCAGCTGCGAAGTGATGGACGACGTCACTCACAACGCAGCCAATCGAGCGTGTGCTTGATAACGATGCTAAGAACTACGTAACTGACAGTACAGCCAATGGAGACCGCTCGCGATGCCGAACGGTTTTTAGTTTCTCCTAGCCATATACAGCTTTCGGTGTAAAAATTTCGTGGGATGGGGATCTAGCCTGGACCAGGAAGGCCACGCCTGGCTACAACACTAGACGCAGTGTTTTCTTCATTTACAACGATGCTAGGCGATGTATTCATGCTGGACTCATCTTCAAATGTATTTGGCCTCATCCCTGTTCTAAGGGTATGAAACGGCAGAGAGTTAGAGCAGAAGCGGCACTCATCTCATTTTCTAAAAAAAATATTTTAGTTTCTCTTATGCATTCGGCGTGAACGACTTCAAGTCGAAAGCCATCTTATTTTCTTCTCACTCGATGTATTTTTCTTACCCCCGTAGCCCACCGAAAGCTTTCCGCGCCTAGCACCTCTGTGATCGGAAGCGTTGCAAGATTCCCGCGCCTAACGCGGTTTTACAACTGCCTGCGTGATCCGAGGCGTTGCAAGTTTTCCGCGCACCATTTGTGTTTGCACAGCATCCTTGATTAACCCGCCTTTAACGAAGCGACGATGTCATGTGTTGACGCCATCATGTGACGTCACGTGATGTACCATCCTGGTCATGAAGTTTCTTCCTAATAGTAACTGGGGGGGGGGGGGGGGGACTCTGCCGCCGCGATCGTTCAGCAGGCATGGGAATTATGGGTAGTACAGGCATTCGCCTAGTCTTCATACTTGCGGGCCTCGAATCGCACTTATGAATTCGTTTATTGCTGTGTTTCGGTTTTGTTTCGAATAATTGAACATCATGACCGGATTCGAATTGGTAAGCCCATTAGGTGGGGAAGCGTAACTGGTAAACTATTGCTGATTGTTGTTTTGTGACAAAGCATCAATCCACGCGAAGCTAAACGGAACGTAATGTGCGAAAACTAGGCAAATTTATGTACTACCCATAGTTTTCATGCTTGCTTAAGTGCCATGCGTTGCAGCTCCCATAGACACTAGCGCCAGAGTTCCCTCCAGTGTATTATTAGAAAACCGCATTGTCGTGGTGACGTGACAAATTTAAGCAATCTGTGACGTCATCACGTGACCACTATCTTTTGCATCACTCGTGTTCGTGCCATCGACGGAGGGACATTGGTCAATTTTCACGTTCAACGAATAAAGCGTCTAAAGGCTTTAGATTTTAATAACTTACTCACCTCCTGAATACCAGCCTGGGGGCAGAAGTTAGTGATAAGTATAAAATAACACTATTTAGCGAGGAGGAAAGGCAGGAACGTTCACGAGACGCACCCCCGGTTTGCTATCCTATGCTGGGGGAAATGGGATTGCGGGATTACAAGATGGGAGCAAGTCATGAAGATTGCAGAAATTCCCGAAGGTTAAAAAACACTGGAAGTGGCGAGGGTAGTGATTTGGGGGGGGGATGAAAAGTTAGCCTCGAAACTGTCCGCATCAAAGTGCGACACTTTAGCAAAGTTCACAAGGAAATGGATAAGCAGGGAATAAATGAGATAGGGAGAAACGTCAAGATTGGGAGACGGTTAGAGAAGTGCGTGGACGGGGCCCCGATTGGCGAGCGAATAGAGGACATAACGAACGAGACAACCATCAGCCAGGGTATCCGCCGAACGTCTTCTTCAAGAAACACTACTATGTCCCATGTACATAAAAAAAGCGTACTTTTTTAATGATACTAACTCAATGTACAGGTTGAGAATACCTTTTTTTTAATGTTTCTTACTCGCGGTACAGATGGAGGCACGGGAATTCGAGAGGAGGCAGGGCTAGAATCAACCTCACAAGGGCCACACGCCAGCGCCAGTGCAGCAACCCCGTTATTTGTCAATCCCCACTGCGAGTATGTGATATGCGATGAAAGAACGTAATTCCACAAAACGCAAAGAATGCCCGACAGGTTGAGAAGCGAGCTTCAGGCAAGCCTGAACCGCCGTGAACCAAAACGGACGTCTACACTAGCGCGCGACTAAAGCTTTAACCGCATGCAGGCAATTTCCTTGCGACGGCGACAAGCACCAGCGACAAACAAGCGCCGTCGCGTCGCGAAGACGGCTGCACCACAGAACACAGCGACCGTTGCGCCTGCTTGCCCCACCAACTTCGAATTAGACGCGATTTGACGTATCAGGCGGCCGGCGTCCAATGAACGTCAGCGCCCACTCCGAGCCGAGTCATTCCCCTCTTCCCACGTTCTGAGCAGCGCGCGCTTTTCTTTCGCCAGTATCTCCACGCTCGCGCTAGAAAGAAGGAGCGCACCGTAATCGAACGCCGTTCTGCGAGTGGACATCTTCCTTGTTGGATGTCCTCGTCAAGTCCGTTAGTTGTCTTTCGTGTTCCGTACGTTGTCTTGCAGTCTTTCGTGTTCCGTACGTTGCCTTGCAGTTCGGTACTGGTCCGTGCTTGTGTGTGAACTATGGCCAGCGGCACCAAGCTTCACGACGCGGTGCGCCACGACAGGTGCAGGCTTATCTCTCGACTTGTCGCCGAAGGTAAGCGCGGTTTGATGACGGCGTGGTCTTTCAGAGGGCCGCTGGTGTTTCTCTGACAAGCGACGCCGTGTTTCTCTAGTGTCGCGACTATGCTTTCCTGTGAGCGGTGGCTTTGTGGACGCGAGTTCCTTGAACAAGAGCGTTGTACAAGCGCGTCACAACGATTTTACGCATGATAGTCGAGCGTGTTCGAATCGACGCGTCCCGCAATGCCGCTGCTAACAACGTTCTGTTCACAATCGTGCTGGCACTATAGTTGCATATAGTCAAACAAATGTAATAGTACTGAAAATTAAAGTTCAAGGCAGCGTGCTGGAAACGCTATGGCTGCTGTCTAGTTAACTATACTGCTGTGTAACGGTCGTTTTCACATGGTCGCTGTGTTGTTATACGAAGTCTTCCATGGTTTAATTACCGGATTTCCTGTCGCACGACGCTCTGAAGTTGCGTGCTTGTGCACTCGTTTTTATTGTGGAAGGTGTTGCTGGCGCTGATCACTTACCTGTGTAGAATGCCTTGCGGCAGCTCTGCGTCACGTTTTGTCATTGTTTGCAGGACACAACGCTTCTCTGACGTGTCACGCTTGGTTCTATTTTGAACTTGTTGCAATATATATAGACGCTTGTTGCATATGGCAAGTCTTCTTAACGCAATTCTGTGGATGCTAACAACGTTCATGCATCGACTGCGCGTATGGTCGCAAACTGTCGGTGAGGTGTAGTTGGATGACGCTTCCAAGCTCGACAACGTAGTAAACCTTTGGCGTAGCCAGGAAGGTGGTTGGGTAGGGGGGTTAAGCCCCCCCCCCCTCCCGCGAAACGTTCGCTCATGTTGTTTGTACAACACGCACCACATGCAAACACGCATGAGCGTAGAAGGGTCGAGGACCCCCCCCCCCCCCCCTTTTTTTTTTAAAGGGGCCCTGCAACACTTTTTGAGCATGGTCAGAAAACGCTGCCGATCGGTAGCAGAGGCTTCCGAGAACACGTGAGCCAGATGTTATAGCGCAGCACTCAGCCTGGAATTCTCAATAAATTATCCAAGTCAGCAAAAAATTGCTTTCTCTTCTCTCCACAAATGACAGAAGTCGCCCAAAAATCACACGTAGCAAGCCCATCTATCATCCATTGGCCGATTTGAACATGGCGCGCTTGGTCGTTACAGCGACCACCGCGGGGGGGGGGGGGGGGGGCGTGACTTGTCCACGCGTGCGCTCGCGATCGCTTGCAAAAAGCCGCGTATACGAAAAAAAAAACGAAAAAGCTCATGGTTAGGAGGTGCGCGGGACCCATTTTCGTTGCCCCTGCCATCCCTCCATGCTTAGCTTCCAGCGCTTTCGCCGGGACGAGAGGAGAATGCGATTGCAGCGTGCGACAATTCTTTGTAACTCCGATAGTACTAGATGGATTCTGAAAATATTTGCGTCATTTAATTTGTGAAGTAATAAGCTCTTTTTGTGAATTCATTCTATGGTTACATGAAAAAGTGTTTCAGGGCCCCTTTAAATGCCAACAATTTCGTTGATTCTGTGCAAACAACAACAGTCACGGATAGCGTAGTTAAGGAGTATAGGTATTTTACGAGTAGACGTCATTCACAGCTTCACAGCTGCTGCTACTTGAAACTCAAAAGAAGTCAACCCAAAAGAAGGTATAAGGCCTCTAGTCATGTGCTATCCGATGAAATCAAGAAGCTAAGAGTAGGGATCAGCAGATATAATCCGAGCAACCTGCACATGCACTACACTGGCTAACTCACGAGAAACAATTGGTGACCACAGCCAATGATATGTTGGAGCGTTATTGAATGGTGATATTCTGGTGATGCAAGTAGTGCGTACAAATAAAAAGAATGAGAATTCAGGATTCACGGTTGGTCATTTAGAATCTATGCAAGATTTTGGCATGTAGTGAGTAAAATACTAACTGGGAATTTTAGGCATACTAAGGAAACTTACAAAAGAACAAAGGCGGGTCGGTGCGCTCAGGGCAGGTATTCTGAAATAATGGCTGTGAGTGTATTGTGCGTGTAGCTGAAGTGGATGCTCGGGCGAGCTGCTGTGATTTGCATGCACTGAAAGCAGCGCAGAAGACAGAATACTAGTAAAAGAAAGGAGACAGACAACAGCACAGACAAGGCTTATTGTCACAGCCGTGTTAAATATATACCTATGCAGTCTATAACAAAATATAGGGGGGAAAACGATAAAAATTATAAAAGCAATACAATGATCACACCATTCAACATCATCGCTTTGCCCCAAGAACGTCAAGCGCTCGTGCGGCACGTGCTGAAGCAAATAAGTTTTATTGTCCAATAAAGCGATATCGAAGGCCTGCAAGACACACACATCTTTGTCCTTTTAGTGGTCCTCTGACCTCCGAGCTGTTCTGATTTCAGTAATGGAAGTGTTGCTCCCATTTCTCCATGCTGCTTCAAACAGTAATTTTTGTTACTGATTGCTCCAAACCTACTCTGAAAGGACACTCGGAGAATAAGAATGACGAACTTTTAATGTGTGGCCGACTCCTCATAAGTTCTGAAGAAAGGGAAAAGAATCTGCGTACTATCATTCCAGTGTGCTACTAGTGAGCAGCATTATCGGCTCTGATCTCATTTGTGCGACAAGAACTGACATATTAAGCGTATAGGTCATTTCGCTGTTGCTTCTTTTTTTTTTCTCAGCTACACATGCAGGCAAGTGTGGTGAAATGTGAAAACAAGCAGGAATGCTTTTATCTCATACCTATCATGTAGTGCTTGTTTGGTAACAGTTATATGGGACTGTGGTTGCTTCTAAGATGTGGCGCTTAGCTTTTCTGGTTTAATTTGATTTGTGCCCCGAATACTGGTACAGTCGAACCCCTTTATAAGAGACGGTGATATGAGAGACAAATGGGTGTCAAAGACACCAGTACGCCTACAGTAAAATAGGGGGATTGGAAAATGCATTAAGGTCCTCTGCTTATAAGACGCATCTCATATAAAAGACAAGAATCGCTGCCCTGAGCATGTCTCTTACAAAAGGGTTTAACTGTATTTCAATTTGTAGCTCATTTCGCAGTACATTTTTGACAACCTAGCATTGTTTGCATTAATTGTTGTATGGTAAATATATTTTATAGTAAAAAAATATTTATGAGATGCTTCGACAATGCTCTGAACTCCAAATTAATGTATCGAAAATTTAATATTTCCTCCTAAAACACCAATAGCTGCTCTAAACTGTCATTTTTTCCTGCTCCGAAAACACTTATGGCTGCTCCAAAGTATGCTCCAAAAAGTAAGAAGTCTCTTCCATCACTGTTATTTGAAGTGTGCGGGTCGGCGTGTTGGTGTGTGTGTGTTTCTTTGCAGTGTATGGCACCTGACCAACTCATATTGGCCTTGCCGCTGTGTCGTTGGCACTGGCACAAAAATGAATTCATGTTCGAAGTGGCGCAAAAATTAATTCATTGTTGTCATAAGGATTGTTACTGATCGCGAGCATCCTTACAAGCATTGTCATCATTGTACTAATTTATCACCGTGTCAGTGTCGGGTCACTGCCATGAAACAAACCGCGTCCACGCCCGTACTTCCTTTTCTTTTTTTTTCTTTTTTTTTTGTTGCTATGACACATCTGCGAGGTTTTCGTACAGACAGCGTGGAGAGTTTGGGGACCACGAGACAAGAGAAAGCTAAATATTCCATCTGCTTCGGCAGGCCGGTGGAGTTTAGATTTTCAATTCATTCCACAATGCATAAACAATATGTACTGTGCAGTTCGACAGGATACACGGGCGTCAACAGGATTTTGTCAGGGGGGTTGCAAACCTATGCTGCATTGCAGTGGAGAGGGGCGGCACTGGCGTGGCTCTGACGGGGGGGGGGGGGGGGGGGGAGGGGCAAGAATTATTGACGCTTAGGAGGTACACGTGAGCTTTTGGCACCCATTCTCCTGTCGACGCCCATGACAGAGTGTGTTCACAGATTGCTGGGAAATTCAGTTTTTTCGGGCCTGTAATGGTCTCCAAACCTATGGCACCGACTGTGCATACCAATCCTTGTTTTTCAATTAACCGTATGCACTGATGAAAGTGCTGATCCAATCGCTCCAAACTGCTCCAAAAGAGAAATGCTGCTCTATGCTGCTCCAAACAATGATTTTTGTTAGTAATTGCTCCAAACCTGCTCCAAAATTGCACTGAGAGAATGCGACTGACTTTTACTAGTTGACCAGAGTTGACCAGCTCATAAGTCCTAAAGAAACTGAAAAGAACCTGTTTACTGTCATCCCAGTGTGTTGTGCAGCATTATTGGCACTGATCTCATTTGTGTGACAAGAACCAGCATATTAAGCGTTAACTCATTTCAGTTTTTTTTTTAACTAGACTTGCAGGCTGAAATATGAAAATGAGCTGGATTACTTTTATCTGAATCGATTATATACCACTTATTTGGCAACAGTTATGCGGTACTGTGGTTGCTTCTAAAATGCGATGCTCAGCTTTTGAAATCTGCCACAAATACTAGTACTTTAAATATATAGCTCATTTTACACTATATTTTTAATAACCAGCCATGTTTTTAATTGTTTTGCATCTTGAAATTTATATTGATTGCTGCCTGTGATATATATCTTATAATATTAATATTTACAAGATGTTTTGAACTCTGATTGGTGTACAGCAAATTTTGTATATGCTTCAAAACACCGATAGCTGCTCCAAACTCACATATTTCTACTCCAAAAACACTTATGGCTGCTCCAATACAGTACCTTGCCTGATCCAAGGTATGCTCCAAAAAGTGAAAAGTCACTTCCATCACTGCAAATACAAGGAAGCATGGGCTGGCATTAGGCCTGTGATGTGTTACGTGTTGTTTTCATTTGCATTGTGTGGTGGTTGTCGATGCGTGTGTGTGCAGGTACCCCTATAGACGCGGTGGATGCCAGCGGAAACTCGGCCCTATTTGTGGCCATCACGGACGGACCCATCAATGCCGTCCCCTACCTGCTGCAGGCCGGCGCCGACCCGAACTTGTGAGTGAATGGTGTATATGCATCTTTACATAGACGGTTCCCATGGCACCGCCATGTTCCCATATGGGCAGTCCTAAGTATCGTGACCCCCCAGAAATGGGAGGTCGGGACTGTGACGTCAGCCTTTGTACCAATTTTATAAACCCGTTTTGGACATGTCACCTTTGCACCGACGATAGGAAAGGCGATTAGTGCAAGCACTGTTGGGCGAGAGGGATCAAGCCTCGACTACATAGTGCGGGAATACGCTATAGCCCCCTACCCCCCAGGATAAGTCGTACATAAATTGTAGAGAAGCTTGGCAAGCCCTGCTGCGAAGTGAGGAGCCTGCTTCGTAGCAACAATTGTCATCCGCCTGGCAGAAGAAGCTGCAAAGGGCTAAAAAATCCTTGTCTGCCTGCTTTTAACTTTGCCTGCTTTTAATTTGAATCGTGGGGTTGCCGGCTCCTGTCATGTGTATCAAGAACGGGGAGTAGAGGGCCTCATTGTTTGGCGGGAAAAATTATCATCATCATCATGCCGTGCGAATCCCAGCATGGCAGCATTTTTCTTTCTCGTGAAAAGATAAGATAGACCTATCGTTCGCGCTATGTAACAAGGCGCCATGTTTTTGTTTAGTCTTCTCTATGTCAATCAAAACAGTAACATGCGGATTCGTTTCAACTTTAATGAACGTCTGGTTTTCATTCTGTTTTAACTAGCTTCCTAGTAATTTCGCAATTGACTTTACGGCACTTATGCCTCATATGGATTTATACACACAGGTCTTTCAGCTATGCTTCAAGAATATTCATTTCAATATAGTTTGCTATGTATGGCTACGTGTATTTAGCGGGGCTCTCTCCAACACTCTAATTAGAAAGGTGTCCACTCACGTGTAGTGACGAAAAAATTTTGCATGAAGTCCATACGGGTGTTACTCGTGGAAATCGCGAAATCCCGCCTTTACAGTATGACGGAACATAATATATATTGTACCAATCAGAGCGTCCGTGACATCTTGCTGGGAGAACCATGAAATGGCTGAATTTGACGATACTCAAGATAACACCTTGCTTTGATGGCAGTGCGTCGTTGCATTACACTCAAACTTTATGGTAATAAAGTTGCATCTTACTCTAAAATAAGTTTGCTACTCAGAAAATTCATTATAATGGTATATTTCTGACATTATGCCTATCACAAGAGAACTTTTAATTTACTTCGTTATAACCAATATTTTGTTATTTCTGGATTCGTTATATTGAGGTATGAGTTTACTTTACTCCGTTGGCTGGGGGATGTGCGAGTGCACAGCTCTACATGTGTGATGACGTGTACATTGCAGCCGATGCAGTGAGGGCGCGACTCCTGTGCACGCGGCGTGTCGCCGTGGAAGCCGGGCCCTGCTCCAGCAGCTCCTGGAGTGCGGCGGGGACTTGCGGCTGCGCGACGCATCGGGCCGCACGCCGCAGGACTGGGCGCTGGGACACGCCGACCCGCAGTGCCGACGCAAGCTGGTCGCCTTCATCAACACAAAGTGAATCTATCTCTATATACGACAATTTGTGCATTTGATATTCTATTTGTCACATTTAAGAGAAACAAAATGACCGCAAATTTTTCTCAGGTAAATTGTTGTGCTATGTGAAGCAGATACGTGGTTATACTGGTGTGTCATATTTACTGCATTGGTAAAAGAGTAGGCAGCTATGGTAAACGACACCCAGCCCATCACCATGAAGTAATCATCATAATCGTTGGCCTGACTGCCTAATTGCAAGGCACAGGCCTCTTCCACATTTCTGCAATTAGTCTCACACCAGCTGTGGCCAGGTCACATTATTCTTGCAAGGTTCTTCTTAATCTCATCTGCCCCTTATACTTTCTGTCTTTTCTGGTTTCTCTAGGAATCCAGTCTGTTACCCTTAAATGAGATTTCCACTCTTACTTCTCTCCATGTGTTCTACCCATGCCAATTTTTTTCTTCTTGATTTCGACTAAGATGTTCTTGATATCTTAGCTTCCTTGACCTGCTCTGCTCTCTCAAACCCCACCTACGAAGAACTGTCTGTAAATGTGTCAAATCGCTACAATGTTACTTCAAGGCACTCAATATTCTATTGCTACACAAATAATATGATGATTTTTGAATTTGCGTGTTATAGTAATTCATCCTAATTAAGTTGTAATTAAATATCTCTTTACCCTGAAGATATTGATGCTTACTTTAGCATAATTAGAACAAAATGTCAGGGCTATTGATAAAGTCAGAATTTATTTTTGGTTATGTCTATTATGAGCAAAGAAAAATGCTGCTTTTCACATTGCTTGCAGAAAGCGGCACATCGCCCGACTCGTCAAACGTGGTAGTGCCGTCATCAAAGTGGTTATATGTATCATTGCAAAATAAAGTTAAATGTCACCAAATTTATTATGCAGGAGCTTCAATTTATTCAAAGTACGATATATCTTGCTCTTTGTTAGCCTGTACTCAGTGGCGTAACTAGATAGGACGGCGCCCAGGGCAAATATATTTCCGCGCCCTCATTATCCCCCCCCCCCCCCATTAAAAGCGCTAATGTAGGCTTCCGCGATTGCCTACTGGCGCGCGGCGGGCCATTTCGGAGGCCAAGGGCCACCAGTTCTGATTTCGATGAGCTACGCCCGCGTTTTTGTATAGTATTTTTCTTTTTTATTCAAACTTCCGGAAGTCCCTTACCCGTCATTGTTCTCTTCCAGTCCACACTGCAAAAAGCTTGACGGCACGGGCGCTTCCCAGGCCCAAGTTTCTCGTACCTAAGCTTTCGCGCTATTTGTGCATCCCAAGGAATGCAGGGTGAGTACAAAACAAAGCAACCAGCTAGACACCGCGCCCTCGGGTCTGGTATGGGGTTAAACTGGTCGGAGTGTTCTGCCGTTTCGCTCCGTTCGCTGTTCCATTGATGGAGGTCATCCTTGTGCGGCCGCATTCTTTCAGGGAAGTTCTTGGTTTCTCCAACGTACGAAGCGGGGCAGTCGGCACATGCTGTCGGGTACACTACGCTCTGCGCTTTTTTCGCAGGTGCGTGTTCTTTGGGCCAAAGGATGAACCTGCCCATGGCGGTGGATGGCATGTGGGAAACGTTGACCCCCGCCCTTCTATTGCTTTGCTGGCGCCCGCGATGCAGGGAATCAACAAACGTCGCCGTCGTGTCACGCTTTCTCCGTCTTTCCTCCAGAGAACTCTGCGAATAAACGCCTTTGTTTAGCCTTTGGTGCCGAGGTCACGGATTATATTCGCCCTTCCTTCCGCCGCTGCGTGGACGATTAGTCGTTGGACGATCGGCTATTTCGTTGGAGTTTTCTGTTCTTACTCAAAAAAGGTGCATTCGAACTTTTTTATTTATTTTGTTTACGTACGTGGTTGGTTTCAGGGAAGCTTTCAGTAAGTGGTTTGGGAGGCTGGTGGGGTTCGCTGAAACTCATCTAACCCAGTGCTGCGGAGCACAAAACAAAGCTTAGCCGAGGGTCATGGGAAGGCACGGAGGTAGCGCAGCAAAATGAAAATAGAGGATCCTTTTCCCGATGCAAAAGCCATTGCGGCAACCCTTTCCTTCACCACCATCCCCACTTCCAGTCGTACATTACAACCTCGCCCCTCCCCCCTTCCAGGCGGTTTTACGGAAAAAAACATTGACAACCTTTCCAGGGGGCGCCAACCCGAGGACTCGGCTTGGCGCCCCCTCCCTAGTGGCGCCCGGGGCACTTGTACCCCCTTGCCCCCCCCTAGTTACGCCACTGCCTGTACTTTATGGAAATTGCAAAAACGAGTAGTGTACACAATTGTGCACATAGCCTCTCGAAAGGCTAAACAATAATTTGTGCAAATGAACGTTTCGCCATCACTAGTCGAGACTCTGCGAATATTGTTCTGTGTGGTAATATCAGAGTATGAATGCATGTCATTTTATTCTTGTAATTCAAGGGACACAAAAGCGAAATGTGAAGTTAGCTTAGACTAACTATTTTTATTATAGGCCTTTCATTATTTTGTGACAGTGAAGTCAGTGTTAAAAGTGAAAATTAGTTAGTCTTTTTTTATTACTCACTCTAACCACTGCACCTAAATGGTTGGCTAGCTAATTGGCCATGCAAATCCCCCCCCCCCCCCCTTTTTTTTCGTATGTCTACAAAATACAGTTTACTTTTGCAGGTAACATTTGTATTAATCTATCAGGGTGTCTACCAACCTGTAAAACCTGTAAAACCTGAAAAAGTCAGGGAATTCAGACCCGTTTGGAATAATCGTGGAAAAGTCAGGCACTTTCTGAAAAATGTGGCCAGGTCATGGAAACCGACAGCAGTTCCTTGCGACCGTCGCAAGAATAAGCATTACCATTGATCAAAGCTTAAAAAGTTCCTCTTTCAACTGCAACTACAGTGAGATGCTAGAAGAGGTGTGAAAAAAAAAAAAAGAATGTGCTTAACTGTTGTTTTTTAGTGTAAGCGCGAAAGGATACACGACCCATGGAACACAAAGTTTGGTGACGTTTCGGCGCTAGATATGAGAGGGAGCCTTGTTCACAATAAAAGCCATAATAAAGGCACGGCGTACTCAAGTACGCCCTAAATAAGTGACTTAAGCAGCAAGAGTACATTGTCAGAAGCGTCCCATCACTCCTGTTAAGCGTATGTATAGTCGTCCGTATCTGGATTCAAGGTGCTGGCATGATGCAAGCTTCTTTTAAATGTGGAGCATTTTATAGTAGTTGCACCTACATGCAAATCTCGCGTCAGCGGTGGTGTCTATACTCCTACTGCACATGCTTGCATCTTGCATCTCGTGCCGCATGCTCGCGTCTTGTGCCAACTGTGGCTCCCCCCCCTTTCTTTCGCCTCGCAAGGCCGACTCGGGCAGTGTCTGGTAGTAAAAATCGACTGCTCGCACTGCACAACCATTCACTGGCCACGAGATTGAGCATTCAAAATTCAGCGAAGGGCGCCTTTACTTGGATTTCGCTTGACTTGACACTTTGCTTGACTCGTGTAGATGCGATGGAAGCAACAGTACCATCAACCACTAGTAAGCCACAACCCAACATCAGCGTCCCATTACTCATTGAAGGCAACGCTTCTCCTTTGTTCAATAAATAGAAATAATAAAGACGAAATAATAATTAAGCATTCCCAAACCATACCCAATTACGCAACATTTATGTGATACCCCCATGACTCTGTGACGCATTTACTCGAGTGCCGCTCCTGAGAAGATGGGTTTTTTTTCTTTGTCCAGAACTCGTGCATTTGACCAGCCTATTTGGTAGTCTGTAGATTCCGCTTGCTCAGCGAGGGCAGTTGAGGACACGCATCGTTTCGTGGCGTCATAGTTTTGTTTAAATCTTATTTTGAAATCACCAGTTCCACCAATGTACTGGTTTGTCACAATTATGGCAGCTTATGGCTTTAACAACACCAAGGAAATTTCTGCTCGGCAACTTGTCTTTCACAATGGCTAAAACATTCCTTAGCTTCCACATTGGTACATGCACTATTGTGGTGTGTTGCTTCTACATATCACACTGCAGATCTTACTTTCGAACCACATTACTCACTTCTGATAAATTTATTCATGTTTTTATAGGCCACGATTACTGTTCGACTTGAAGGTTGTCTGGTTTGTCTAGGCTTGAGGTGCCGTCAGCAGAAGCTTGCCAGGCTATTATTATTATTATTATTATTATTATTATTATTATTATTATTATATTATTATTGGTGATGCAACAGCAAACGCCCTCAGCTACATACTTATTGCTGGTAGCTCGTGTTTCAAGGGTAGCACTTGGGTAACTTCAGCTAAATTTCTCATTTCAGTTTCGTGAGATTGTGTAAATAAATCTACAATTATTTTTTAACGTGACGTCCACAGAAGAGTACGTAAATCAAGGTAATGTGCCGACATTCGTGATTCATCTGTAGAATCAAGGTAGCTGTTGCGCCTTTGACAGATTCCTTCTTGCCACCACATATTCAAACGTCAGCACTTTAATAGCTGTCCCCAGCTTTCATTGCAGCCGTCCGAGGACTTTCCTTGCACTTCAAGCATCAGAGCCCAGAGACATAAAATACAAACATGCATGTGCTCGTCGGAAAAAGAAATAAAACGGAAAAAGAAATAAAGAAAGAAATAAAACTTTGCAGGACGCCTCTGTTTTTGAAACATTGTTGTTACTTGTTGTCAAGGCAAGGTACACAAAATATGAGAGTAGTAGTTAGTCTTTTTTTTTTTTGCTGAAAAATATATTTTAGAAGGGCTCAAATTAGGCAGGGTCGCAAATCAATAGTAAATCCAGCAGTCCAAGTCGAATCAGATCTAATTCAATCCACATCCTAAAAATTTCATTCAATAAATGCAGCAGTTCAGGTCGACCTAATTCAATCCAATCCACATCCTAAGCGCCGCGGGCTACAGCCACTATAGTAAACTAGATTATTCTTTAGTGGCAGAACCAACCAGGCTCTCGTGTCCTCATTTGACATGGATGCCGCTAGATGGCACCACTTCTACATTTCCTAGCAGCTTTGGCTGCGATGTCGGACTGTCACAGGCTTCTTGAAACATTATTCTGTGGTTACTTTTAACTGGTGTGTTTGCTTCGTGGTTCTTCTGAACATCAAATGGCTGACTTGCTCACTGCCTGGCTAGGGGTTTTATTTTGGACATATATACATATTTTATCACATTGGCAGCTTGGGCTCGGAGCATTCTGAGTGCGTCTGGTAAATATGCTTACTTATTCTGTATGGAGGGCCTGATTTTTTTTTTTACCACTCAAAAGTTTGTTTCCAGTGCACAGCTTTCCAAGCAGATGTGGCGGTCATGGAATTTGCTTTAATCATCGTGGAAAATTTGGAAAAGTCAGGGAATTTAGAAATATCAAATTGGTAGACAACCTGTCTATATACCTTTGAAATCTTTGACATCACTGCAAGTTCAAACAGAAACGGCGAGGAACCATTGTTAGATGTACTTTTCTAATGGTCTTTTTTTTTTTGTTCTTCCAAACCCACCACTTCCTTCAGAAACGGTAGGTTTTGAGGCATTATGACAGAGCTAACTTTCTGATACAAGAAAAGACGCTTTTTTTTGGGTTCATTTCTCTCCTGCATGTAATGGCACTTTATTTATCTTTGTCATACCTTGCAAATCTAGATATACAGGGTGTCCCAGATAACTTGTCCAAAGGTTAAACAATACAATAATAGAGCCGTGCGAGTGAAATGTGTTACATTGCTGACAGTCACCTTGCTCACTAAGGGCAGTCTCTTTGTTTTGTAATTAATTTGTTTATTAGGATTATTCAACAAAATTGATAAATACTGACTTAAGGCGGGAAATATGATTGGACAAGTTTGAGAGCATCTTCGAAAACCCCACTGCATTATTTGCGTTATAGGAATTTTCATGCGCACCGTTTTTCTAAGCTGCAAAGAAAGCCTGTGAAACACAAAGAAAGCTAGTAACTGGCGCATTTGCACAGCAAAATCGTGCAGCTCTCAACCCTGGTTTGTGTGAACTAAAAGATCTGTAACCACAACTCACCAGCTCTGTTGCAGCGGTAGACCAATAAGTTGGCAGTGTTTTCTTTGCCCACACCGGCCGGTTGGCGCACAGAATGGTGCAAGTCATTGCGAGTGCTGTAATTGAGGTTCCGCGACTGCTATAATTTAGCTCGCTCTCTCACATGCAGCAAGTTTCATTCAGATATTAAATGCCATACAGAAGTGTGCAGGATCTATCCTCCTCCTAAGGACACTCTTTTTGCAGTTCAGCTGTGGAAACAGCTTTATCGCATATTTTGTTGGACACATGTGTAGTACATTTCTGTGCCATTATGGTGCTTGTAAAGCATAGGTATTAAATGAGTATACTTAGCTGTGCTATTATGAAGTAAATAGATGGCTTACACCTGTATTATGTGGGCCTGTCTGTATTCACTATTTAATAATTCTTACTATGTCAAAGATTGTTGATCAGAGCAAATTTTAGCCAATCGTGGCACTGAACGTAATGTTATTAGTGATGGCACTCTGCTGATAGCAAATAGCCTTTACGAACAGAAATGTTTGTGAATATAGGTTTCCAAATCAACTGAAAAAATGTATTGATGCAAGCTTCTTGGTACTCACTGAAACTGGGGTCGAACAGAAAGTAGATGTGGCAAGGCAGAGCCCTGAAATTTACAGCATGTTTTAAGACCTTGCCGCATAAGACCTTGCATCATTAACATGCTGTGCGCCATGCGTGCAGGCGTGCTCTGGCGTACCGGTTTGGCGACGCAGCTGCCCTACTGGATGACGACGCCGCAGGTGGTGCAGGTGGCCTCGACGGCTCGCCCACCAAGGGTGGTGCGGCTGCGGCTGCTTCGTTGCGCCGACGCCTTGTCGGTCGACCTGCTGCACCTCGCAGGCCCTGGTGCGGCTGAAAGGATCCGCGCCGATGGAGGATTTGGAGTGGTGCGTATCATCCTGTTATCTTCTTATCTGGCCTTACCTTTATGTTACTAGAATGATAAAAGAAAGAGAGTAAATTTGAGGGCTTATTTTCTTTGTTAGGCACTAAATTAATGATAACTATCAGACAATTGCACAAAGGAAAGTATAGGGGATATTATTAGAAGTAATTGTAACATTACAATGACTTCTAATAACATTCCCTATACTTTCCTTGGGGTAACTGTCTGTCAGTTCTCATTAAAAGAACAATAAATTGAGACGGTATTATATGTGCTGAAAATGGGCACTCCACATATATATTGTGCTTTATTGTACAATTGTGATTTATTGTACTTCATTGTACACTCAAACATCAATATAACAAACTTGGATATAACGAAATACTGGTTATAACAAAGTAAACGAAAAATCGCCTTTCTATAGACATGTGTTTGGAATAAACTTTTATAACGAATTTTAGGATATAACGAATTTATTTTTTATAAGGTGCAACTTCGTTATAATTGGGTTCGAGTGTGTTTCATTTCTTCTTTAGTCTTTGTCATACCTGACAGCAAATTACAAAATATAGTTGTTTACTGGCCATGTATCTTTAGTGCTTCTGCATATTGTTTCCAGGTTTACTGCAGCCCAGCTCGCGAGACTGGTGTCACCACGTTTGTGCCATTTATAGGAAGCAACTACCTCTACAACTCTGAGGAGAACAACATTATCTGGAGCGGGCCGCAGTCGCTCATGCAGACGTGAGTTATATAGTGGGTTTTTTTTTTTTTTTTTTGCCTCTGGTGGGGATGTTTCATAACACAGTTATGCGTTATGTCTGACACCTATAATATAGTCAGCATACCCATTTGTTATTTAAAATTGCCTATAAACAGCTCTAAGCCATAAATGAGTGGATATCGCTACACGGAGTAGAGCAAAAACAAAAATGAAGCTTAACTTGTGGGGGTGCTGACACACCCCTGTAAAGTTGTCTGCGCCGCGTGGCCCACGTGTCTCGCCCCAAGGCTTTATTTCGGTGGTGACCACCGCCGGGCGATAGATGGCGTTGTGGTCGCTTTGAATGCCACTGTTGGTAGAGTGGTAGCGCCGGCGGTGGCCCCTGGCGGAGGGCAGGCCTTGGTGGTGGGCGAGCGTTGCGCGAGTCTCTTCTGCGCGTGGCGGCTGCCGCGAACGGTTGTCTGTCGCGTGGGCCCCCCGGTGCTCGGCACCGCGGGCTTCGCGCCGGGGGTCCCACGTGGAAAGACAGGCGTTGGCGACGCCGCCTTGGGTATGTGCTAGTGTGTGTTTATCATGTTATCGTGTGTTTAGTGTGTCCCTGCGTTATGTTGTTTGTATGGTTTAGTGTTAATTGAAATTGTTGTATCATTCGGCGGACGATATCGTCGTCTAAATTAGTTAATAAATGTATGTAGTGTGCTTTGTACCGACCGCGTCAACTGTGTCCGTTCACTCCAAGAGCGGGGCGTGGCGATGCGATCGATTCGCCGCGCCGAGACCCCACATTGGCTGCCCAACGTGGAGCTCTTGGAGTATCGGACGACAGTTTTTGCAGTTCGGTACAGGGATTTTGTTAGAGCCGGAGTAGAGTAGGCCTAGGGGGGACTTCTTTGCTAGCGTCGGTGGTGGGCTTTGTTGAGAAGCGAGGAGATTGGTTTTGTAACATGTTTGAATTTGTCGGCAGGTTGACTTTCTATTTATTTTTTTTGCTCGCAAGTGTTATTTTTTGTTGTTAGTTTTCAAAAAGTTGTTGAATTAGGACGAGAGCCATGCGGTCCGCATCCTGGGGTGAGCAAGGCCTAGAGCACGTGGTTTGTAGGCCAGGCCCGAAGCGAGTGAGTACGGAAGCCTCGTGGGTGGTCCGATTTTCTGTGAATAGCTTCTTCTATCTCTTTGGGCTCAGGGAGCCGGGCGTCGTTGCTGACTTGTATTGCGGCTCGACGCCGAGGCGTCGTGACACCGCCCGGGGCGATGGACGCCGATCGCTCGGTAAGCTGCTGTGTGCGGCGAGCGATAGGGCCACCTCACAGGGTGGACGTCTCCTCGCGGCTGCCTCTTCTGCGCCTAGGCTGGGTGCTGGGTGGATGCCGGTTGTTGCCGAGCGACTCATTAGGCCTAAGGCTCTGCGCAGCCGCCTGTCGCACGTGGCACAACTAGGTGGATCGTGACGGTGAGGTGTTGCGCTCTGCTTCCCTCAATTTTTTTTTCTTGTGAGCACGAGTTAGGAAAAGTGATTTTTGTTTTTATTTTGATGGGCGTCTCGGCCGCCACCGATGTATTAGCTAGCAGTACTGACCAACGTACCACGTGGACGAAAAACTCAGAAGCTTCCCTTCCGAGGACCTGCTCGATTGTTTTCTTTCAAGTTTTGTTGTTGTTATTTATGTATTCTGCGGGAGGGATCTCATCCACGGCCGCCGGCTGTCCTGCACATCGTCAGCGTCGCTGGCCAGGAATGCGGTCGTGAGGTCGGGCGATGGAGATGCCTGGGACCTGCGCAACTGCCTGCAGTCCGGTGCCCTCGCGAGTGCTGGTCGCAACCGGAAGACGTGTCGGCGCTAGCGACGGATCATCGCGCCGACGGCAACGTTGCTGTTGCGGGGCCGGTACTCGGGTGAAGTCTAGCCGGACAGTGCAGCAGTGTCGACCAGCGGCGGTGTCGTGGTGCAAGGACATTATGGTCGTGCGATCTCATTTTTTTTTTTGTTAAAGCTTGTGTAGCTAATTTTTTATTCCGGGATATGGTTTGATTTAAGGTTGGGGGAATGTGGGGGTGCTGACACCCCCCTGTAAAGTTGTCTGCGCCGCGTGGCGCACGTGTCTCGCCCCAAGGCTTTATTTCGGTGGTGACCACCGCCGGGCGATAGATGGCGTTGTGGTCGCTTTGAATGCCACTGTTGGTAGAGTGGTAGCGCCGGCGGTGGCCCCTGGCGGAGGGCAGGCCTTGGTGGTGGGCGAGCGTTGCGCGAGTCTCTTCTGCGCGTGGCGGCTGTGGCGAACGGTTGTCTGTCGCGTGGGCCCCCGGTGCTCGGCACCGCGGGCTTTCGCGCCGGGGGTCCCACGTGGAAAGTCAGGCGTTGGCGACGCCGCCTTGGGTATGTGCTAGTGTGTGTTTATCATGTTATTGTGTGTTTAGTGTGTCCCTGCGTTATGTTGTTTGTATGGTTTAGTGTTAATTGAAATTGTTGTATAATTCGGCGGACGATATCGTCGTCTAAATTAGTTAATAAATGTATGTAGTGTGCTTTGTACCGACCGCGTCAACTGTGTCCGTTCACTCCAAGAGCGTGGCGTGGCGATGCGCACGTTCACCTCGCTGAGACCCCACAAACTCCACCCTCTGTCTCCCTTAGGGGCTGCAACATAGTAGTGGTGCGATGACTGTGAGAACAGCAATAGTAGTACTGGTGAACTTCCCCACCACAATTTTTTTCTCCTCCCGCCACATCTCTTTCCCGCCTTTTTGTCTTAATTTCTTTTCTATCTTTCCTCTCTCTTATGGCAGTGCACTCATACAGTTCCCATAAATGCTTGTTCTGTCAGCGTGCCTGGAAAGCCGAGTAGTTGTGACATTCAGGTTTGGGTCATACATACCCGCCGCCCTCCTGTAGAAATTTTATTTATTTCTTCTCCTCCTCTTCATTACTCTCCACTTCCTTTCCTTCTTCGATTTTCGTTGCTAGGTGGCACACATGACGAAGCCAGGTGCAACTGTGCCAAGCTGTTGCTGGACAACACGAGCTTCTGTAAACGACCCATCGCAATAGCTAGAGCTTGAACAGCTCTTCTGTTCAGAAGAGTGGTACTAGAGAGATATATACGAATGGCCAAATATTTGAGCACTAAGAATATGCAAACAAGTCATTACCTTATTTGAATCCACTTTGACATTATTTCTAATTTTTTTAAATTTTGAAGTATTCGAAATGAACAATTATGTGCAAATACAATTGAAGTAAATGTCAATTGTTAATAGAAGCAACATAAATACAAGATGTCTCAGCTCCCACTGAGAAGCCTTGTTCACAAGTGAACAAATGAATTCATTTGTGAACAAGAATTCCATGTGGGAGCCGTGTAGTCTAGCTTTTATTTTGCTTTCGTTCATGGTCGGTCTTTATTTTATTTGCCTTCAAGTCTTTAAGTGACCAGAGGGGTTCCCGTCCATCTCTTGACTTCATAAACGAATATGCATACATTTGACTACATTTGCACCTCAGTCATGCGGCAGTCATTGCTTGTATACGTGTTGCGAACAGTGGTGAGAGTAGCGATTGCAACGGTGTGGTTGAGCAGCCTACTGAAATACTCTCATCGCAAGAGGCCCAACATACCATTCAGTCCCTCCGGGACTTTGTTTTTGTGAAAAACTTCCCGCCCAAATACGTGAAGCACCGTGATGCTCTTAAAAAAGATTTCTGTATGCTGAGCTTGAAGCAATCAAAGGTGACATACTATGGCTTTTCTACAAACTAGTGCATAGTTGCACTACCTTGCTTGCAGGCAAATTAAATGTATTGACCTCTCTTTTGGGTTATTTTTTTCCCTCAACCCGCTTGTAACAGTTACTTGTTACAACGATCGGATTTTGTAGGCACTTGTATATCATTATAAGTGGACTAGACTGTACTCAGTAAAAAGCATAAGGAGTAAGCTTAAGATGCCATAATTGTCCAGCATCTCTTACTGGTGTTGCACGTTGGTGATGCCTACAAAAGTGAGGAGAAAAAAAAATCATCACATGATGACATCACCATGTGATGTTACTGATTGCCAAAATATGTGACATAATCATGACGTTGTGTGGCGGCGTCTTCACATAGCATCATTTTTTCGTCAAGGGTGGGCCAATCTCGGAGTCAGTGCTGAGCAAGGTGAAGTGCTGAAAGCTTACAATGGAGGCATTGAAAGACCACAATAGTTGCAGAAAGCTTTAGAGGGGAGTCTGGAAAGTTCAGTACATCGATTTAGAAGAAAAAGAAGTGATGGCTTTTGCCTTGAAGTTGATTGAGGCAAATGCATAAGGCAGCTTCCTTTATCATGTCGCATCCTTCTGTGCACACAGCATGTACTGGGACAAGCTGAAGGTGTCGGTGAAAAAGTCGTCGCTCAGCGGCAGCCACACTCGTGGTCCCGGCTCCGACATCCTCATCACCGAGCTGGAGAAGGTCCGCCGGCTGACCTTCCACCCGTACCTGCTGTGGCCGCTGGCCGTGAGCCCAGTGCAGAACATGGACGACATGCTGCTCGTCTTCGAGTGCATCCACTTTGGCAGCCTCTTTGACATCCTGCACAACACGCAGCAGCTGCTTGCAGGCCGTGGCCCCCTCGACCAAAGTCGTCTGCTGCTCGTGCTGCAGCAGACGTGCGAGGCACTGCTCTTTCTGCACAGCCGGCAGTGGGTGCATGGATGTGTGTCATCGCACTGCATCTATGTGGTGTCGCCGTACCTAGCAAAGCTCGGTAACTTCGAGTTTGTCCAGCGCAGGTGGGTGCTTTAACGCTCAGTCATTTCCATGCTCTTTTCTTTTTCTTCATCTTAACATTGACTATAAATAAAGAGAGCTCGCTCCTGCTAACGTACATTAGAAAAATAAGGTTAGTTGTTAGAAAGAGTACATTTCCGTGTATCGCCTTGTAATTTGCAGATAATATGGCCTGCAGCCAGCACACCCATTGAGCACATCCATCTTGTCCGTACACACGAGATGGATGCCCTCAATGGGTGTGCATTACTTCGAGTCATGAGCCTTCTGAATTAAATAAGAGAACAGATAAAAAGAAAGAAAAGATAAAAAACAGACAAGAGGAGAAAGAGTAGTGACCTTGCTGATTAAGTCCATGCTAATTATTGTAGTACAAAAAAAGTTATAATAATTCAGACCTGTTTAAATTATACCATTTTAAGACTTTCCTAGTTCGTAATGTGTTAACCTGTATCATTTTAATGATGTCCTTGCTAATTAAGACCTTGTTCATAATCCAGACTGCATGTTTGTCCAGCCTTCCACCACTTGTGCAAGCTGCCAACATTGTTATATTGCTCGTAGCATTGAAGACAATGCAAGTGTCAGTGTAGTGCAATGTGTACTTAGCAGCATCGTTAGAGATCACAAAGATGACAGCATTAGTGCGCTCTTGAGGGGGGCCTTCCTGAATCCACCAACCGGAAAGCCTTCGAGTGGCGAAAAGGTCATTGGCAAGAGGATTGTCTCAATGTTCAGTGGATCTACTTTAAAAGACTTTTGATGCACTGCAGCAATACCTCTGATGTATCTATTTTTTATAAACCTTTCCCGATACTTCTTTATAAACCTTGTAGAACACTGCATGTGCAGACTGATGGCACAAGCAGTCAGTTACATATCTTTGAACTACATAATCAAATGAAAAACATAGTGCTAGTTCAGTTTGCCCTGGTATGATGACAAATGATTGCAGCGAGGATGCGGAGGGAAACGATGCGTACAGCCCTCCATCTGAAGACTTTCTCGACTTCTACTGCCACTGGCTCGCCCCTGAGGTGCTCACTGGCAGTCGTCCCACCAAGATGGCCGACCTGTACCAGTTCTGTGTTGTCCTCTGGGAGGTCTTCACCGGTATGCTCGCAGATATTCCCTGCATCCATTTTCAACATTTTCAATGTGAAAGTTAAGTGCTCCCTTGCAGCTAATTGGGCCGTAGATTGCGCAGACGAAACTAGTGGATACATTCCTGTTTCAAATGATGATTGAGTGTCGCCATTCTAGACATCATTATCAAGCGAAACATTGCGGTGTTTCGGTGGATTTAAATTGTCCCTTTGCCTAAATAGTACTTTTTGCATTTTTTCTTTTCTTTCTTTCTAACATACGGTCGAATCTCATTAACTTGAACACGCTTAATTCGAACTCACCATGAGATCCCGTCAAATCTATTTGTATTCTAATGGGCGAAAACGCCCGGTAATTCGAACGCGCAAGCACTTGCGACAGTTAATTCGAACATACCGCACTCCAAAAATGCTCTCACCACCCCGCCCAATCTCGCCGCGGCACCTGTAACATCTCAACGCTGCGCGTGAAGGAAAGGAAAGAAAAGGCTGCGGTGGAATGTTTGCTCTCTCTCAAATGCCGATCTGCGACGCGCCTGTGTCATGCTTCTTCCTTTTCTGTCCCCATAGAAGTGTTGCCATTTGGGCTAGTTGGTATGACATGTTGTTAGTTATAGCGCGAGAACAAAACGACTCTCTTTGTCGGCGTTCTGTTCTTGTGTTATAACTGTCGTCGTTTCGTCCCCGCCATGTAAAGACCCTTCTACTTCCAACGTTGCGCGCGAAGAGAGAGGAAAAAAAAAAAAGCTGTCGCGGGGTTGAATGAATGTGTAGTTGAAGGAAAGGAAAAAGGCACTGTCTTCTGCAGCCCTTGCCCTTTGCGGGAGCACGGCTTTGCGCCTTGAGGGGGGGAGGGGTCTCGCACGCCAGTGCCACGCTTCCCTCTTTTTCGTCCCTGCTACGTAACCCTTCTCCTTTCAATGACGTGCGCAAAGAGAAAAAAAAAAGAGCTGCCGTAGAGTGTTGGTTTTCTTTCAAATGCCGATCTACTTCTATTCGCGTGGAGATGCTCCTCCTTTCTTTTCACGTGCTGCCCATGCTGCGGCTCCGCTACGCAGTCGTTGTTGTCGTCGTCTTTAGAGAGTGTCGGCGCTAAACATTTCCGCGCGCAACTTCTCTTGCTGGGAGAATGCTGAAGCCGAAGTAGAAATGCTTTGCAAGCTGCGTACGAAACTGATTGACTCGCTGCAAGGCAAACGTGTGGAGACGCGCATCACCGATTACTTTAATTAGGCAGATGTCTTGTGATTTGTAAATAAATATAAGTCTTCTAAAAGTTCCCCCTTGTGTGTTAGCTCAATGCACATGCTCCACTGCATGGAGAGCCCTCTGTTGGTTTAGCTTTAATTAATTCGAACTTGTTTCAATTCAAACAAATTTTCGGGCCGCTTCGAGTTCGAATTATCGAGATTAGACTGTATGAGCGAGGTCAACTGCAGTCACTGAAATGAGTGTGGAACCTATTCCGTAAAGCAAGAATGTTCAGGAGCCTACACATGCTCTGCGACAAACATGTAGTGTTGTGTAATAATGAATGTTCTATTGTTATACTGCACTTCAAATCTGTCGTGTTCAGTAGGTACATATACCTCATTTTTCATTGATTGTCATCATGTAAAACCTAGTTTTTAAATGCAATAATTTGAAGTTCCAGTTGCTGCTCCAGTGGTTCCAGGTTAACTGGTTTACAAAACACATGTCCAGTACCTTAACTGGTTCCAGTAGCCAAGTGGTACCAGTTGCTTACTGGTTCCAATGCCCAAAAGATTAGAAAATCGAATTTAGCGTGTGGTGGTAGCATGTGCGTAAGGGCTTCTCGTTGCTCATGTTGAAGTTTAGTTACACAAGTGGTGGCACCACTTGTGTAACTAAATTGTGGGGCAGGATTGTCACCATGATGGTTTTCAATGTGGTGCGGACTCGTAGAGGAGGTGCCGTGGGGTTCGGCCGAACGTGCGGCGGTGGAGCGTGCCATGACGCAGGAGCACCGAGGGTTGTCCCGCCGGCCGGAGATCCCGTCACCGCTGGACACGCTGGTGCGTGCTGGCCTGGCACTGGACGCAGCCGAAAGGCACACCGACCTTGAGGACGTGTACCAAGCCCTGGCTGCCATCGTGCAGGAGGTGAGCAGTGTGGAGCGCTTGACTCAAATGTATGTTACAAAGCATGGCATTCGTTCATATCAGCATCGTCATTGTGAAGTTCGTGACGCCATGTCCATGAAGCCATGTGTTATCAAATAATACAGGTGCCCTGAGGCTTTCCATCACACGTACTTTTATCACACACCGAACTACGTAAACTTCTGCTGCCGCATTAGATATACAGTGAAAGCTCAACATAATGAAGTCTTTTTAATATTACACCATAGTTTGTCACGTCAAAACATTATTCCATTAAAATTTGGTTTTTCTGCAAAAAAAAAAATGATATAGCCGTTGACATGTTTTTTTCTTGTCAAGAAATGTGCTGCAAGAAATGTTAAAACTAGAGGTCAGTGTATGTAAGCTAACTGTAATCTCAAAAAAGAAAAAAGAAAAATTTTAGTTTAGTTGGACCTGAGAGTCATATTTACAGTTGTGCTATAGAAAATGGAGGGATTTGGTTTTGAATTGAGACTATATTTTTAGGGTGAGTCTGGGGGAGTGTTACAATTTTTTGTTGACTTATAGTTAGTACAAAATATAACCATCGATTGGCAGATTCGGAGAAGCCGACGAACTCTGCGCTAGAGCACTCCCCTCTGGCGGAGGGCAACAGAACGGAATCTACCAATGGAACGCACGCGCTCCCCATGGAGCAAATGGCAGAGTTAGAATGATGTCAAAATGGAGCGCAATGCGTGCGTTTCTCTTCTGGCATGAGTGGGCACGCTGGTCAGAGCGACGCTGCGCTGGCAAAACGTGAGCTCCGATGCGAGGTGCAACTGATGCGACCAACGTCCGTTGGTGAGCCTTAAATTGGCACTGTTTCAAGGCTGTTTCGAATCTGCTGATTTTCACGGAGTAAGAAAACTTGCTCAGTGAAGTGGACTTCGCGGCGAAGCTGCTCCAGATCTGCCAATGGAACATGCAGGGAGCACTTTCAATCTGCCAGTGTAAATACGGTTGCTCCGTGTGGAGCAGGAGAAAGCATTACCGGAAGTGCTCCGAATCTGCCAATGGATGACACCATGAGAAACTCGGTGTCAGCCCTGGCACGGCACACATTTTTTTATGTATTCTGGCACGCAGGGACACTGCAACGAAGGCTTTGCCCTCGGGCGGCTGGAACAGGCTGGGGACACGTGCCGGGTCAAGTCGACGCCCGGCAAGCCACTTCCTTCCCGTCAGGCATCAACTGTTGAAGTAGAACACACCGCCTTTGTTCACCGGCCAGCTTCAATAAGGTGGATGTACAATTATGTAACAATGTTGACTGTAGAAAAAGCTAGGTTCACAGACAACAAACAAAAGAGAGTAGGCAAACAAATGACACAGATGCAGAACACCCAACTGCCATAGTTAGACGACACTGTGGCATGCCTCGTTTCTTCGATGACGGGTACCTATAAACTAGCTCAACCTTACTGACGGAAGAGCCTTGGTTGAAATTTGTCGATGCAACAGCAGCTAGAACTGAATACAACTCACGCAAGGGGTGAAATAAGTCCAAGGGCATCAGTTATATTCACGGTACCAGCAGTTTCATTTGCAAGCTGTGCGCATGGGGGGGGTGAGATCTTACGGAGTTGCCCTGTATAGGGCATGCTTCTCTTGTGTGCCTCATAGGGTAACATCAGTGTGCTCCTCATATGTTTGGCTGCCAGCACATTACGAAAATGCCATGTAGAATTCCTTCTGAACACTTCTGTGAATACTTTCGGAATAGGGGAAGTTCTCACAGTAGAAATAAAAACATTGGATGAAAAATTGGACCATCTCCCGCTAAAGGAAGCCATGTGTAGATGGGAAGCAGCGGGCGTTAACGCTTACCCCCAAATGCAGAGATGTCACTTGGCTCGCGCCTTCGACTTAATTTGAGCAGGTCGCCGTGAAGCAACCAGCGAACTTCAAAACGCCCAAGTCAGCCTTCGCGTTTCATAGGTGCTCAGGCTGTCTTGCTTGGTCAAGTCAAGAATGAGCTTCACAGTAGAAACACGCTGCTCGCCTGTTAACGAGGTTAATAACGAAATTGTTCACGTAAGCTACGTGTTATAGCAAAAAAAGACCATACATTTTAAAATGACTATAAAAATGAAGTGTCACAAGCATATTTTTGTCATTTTACGGCTAACGAGTGGCACTTGGTGCCTGCCACCACAGCGATGCTCATTGTTGCTTCTGTAAAGCGTTCGTTGCCCGCTGGTTTTAATGGCCACCCAAATGCGGCGCGTTTCTCCATGCTTGCTTGTTTGGAAGCGAAACAAGCATCGCGTTGGGTTCTTTCGTCAGTTTATTTTTTCAATCGAGCGCCACGGTTTGCATTTGTGCTGACTTGGCTCACAAGGTAACGCCATTTTCATGGTATTTGCCTTTCTGTTCGCCTGTGGACATGCTTGTAGTGGGCTAGGTCGCATTTATATATGAAAAATAAAAAAAAACAAGTTCTTTAAATAAAAGTGATTCGCATCCTTTTGTTCAGCATGGTAAACAAGAGAAAAAGCGGGGGTCAGGACATTGCCCTCAGCAGAATTTTGTTTCGCGGGGTGCATCAATGTCTCGCTGCATGATGGTGAAAGGGGAGGCACATGAACAAAAAAGCCGTGATAGCGGTACCTCTTTTTTTGTATGTGTGGAATTTTACGTAGCGTTCTGCAGCAAGCGATGCCTTTCTGATCGAGAAACGGCGCCCTAGACGGGACGAAAGGATAGATGAGGCACACAGACACAGTGCCGAGTCAATTTTGTACTGAAAGAAAGGAAAAAAAAATGTCGTGTTTTAGAAAAACAGTAATAGCCTTTGCGGTTACGGAACACTTCCGCGTCATCATCAGCGGGGCTATTAGTATGCACGTGTATGTAGCCGACACAACCTGTAACGCCAGGGAACTCAGCCACTTCATGAAAGTCCTGCAAAACTATAGAAAGTGCCGCCGGCTGCGGAAAGCCCACCAGCATCGCGTACAGGTGCTTTGCGATGAGTACCGTAACTTTTCCAACTGCACCCCACACTGTCGATTGCGGACGAGATTCCCAGTGATTGTTTGGAATGTGCCAGCGCCGTAAAACCTGAGAGCCATGAGTAGTTGTAACACTGGAGGCACGGGCTGTCTTTGGTTGTCCCCACTTTCACGGAGTGGCAACATAACCAGCAGCTGCCGCACGGCGTTCTTCGTGAATTTGTACCGAGCGTGGAATTGTTGCTCGTCGTACAACTTCATCGGATTTCCTCGGTCACGTAAAGCGGGTCCAAGAATCTTTGACAGGCAGTGCGCCTCAAAAAAATGCTAAGCTTATGGTGACGCAAGCAAACTCAAAAGCGACCACCCTCCACGCGACGTCCATTCGAGAAGTGGCCATGTTCGAATAACGCATGAAGTCGCTTTCAAGCTAGCCCCGCAGCTGACTTGAAACTTATCCTGATTTTGACCGGGCCAAGTCGCCTTCAAGTCGTCCGAAAGTTTGAGAACTATTTATGGCCACCGGCAAGACTGTCTTGAGTTTGAGTCAAGAATGAGTCAAGGACAAGTCAAGTAACATCTCTGCATTCGGGGGTTACACTGGCAGCAACGTTGACGCTGGCGCTCACCAAGCAAAAGCTAAGTAAAGACGCCCTTGACTGAATTTCGAACGCGCGACCCAGTTCTTGCATATACGGGGTGACCAGTGAATGGTTGTACAGAGCAAGCAGTCTGTTTTTTACTAGTAGACAGCCTTATGAGGCAAGAGAGGGGAGGGACAGTTTTACGGCTGTCTCACACGGCGAGCGGCGACAGGCTAGGGAGAGAGTGACGTCAATGCGCGCTCTGTGAGGGAAGGCATGACCTACTTGGCACCGACCAACACCTGCGGCCAGGGGAGTGTGGTACAGACGAAGGGACAGCGTTACACAGGCTAGTCAAAGAGCTGCTTCGCATCTAAAATAAAAAACGATTGTTTACAGCCATTGTCTGTTTACACAATACATTCAAACCCCTTTATAAGGGAGACTGATGTAGCAGACAACCAGCTATAAGAGACACAAGTGTGTCTACGTTGAATTAGTGACAAAAAAGTGCAAGCATGGTACACTGCTCACAGGAGCCACCTCACATGAAAGATGAGAATTGTTGCTTGGTCCATGTGTCTTCTAAAGGGGTTCAATTGTGTACAGTGAGGGCGCATTGCGCACCGTCGGCAACATTCATTTTTTTCTTGCAAGTTTATGGACGTTTAATCATCATTGTTACTCAGGAGGCATTGCACTCTACATTTATTGGTCTCCTCAGCAAGCAATTTCCTGCTGATTTTTTTTTAATCTCTTACTTTCATTGGTTGGGGCTAAGACAAACACGAGTGCTTGCCATGGCTTTTCTTTTTTTACCATGATACCTACCACTTGCTTTTCATGCCAGTGAAGTACCCGGTATTTATAGCATCAAAACGCGCACATACCTAAGCTTTAGGCCGTGGGCTTCAAGGCTGATGTGAGAAGAAGCAGTTTACAAGGTTAAACGTGTAGAATTATGAAGCGCACAGGCAAACAAATATCGCACAACATTCGCTGGACTAGTTCTCCGAACAGCAGCTGTAGACAAGGACTTGCGTGAGCCAGGAATTGTTGTGAAAAACAAAGAAGTTATTGCAGCAAATAGCTGATAAGCGGGGTAAATACAAGGTTTAGCGACGACAATCTAAAGCTTTGATCTGCAACTTTTGTCAAGTTGTACGGGGATTTCGGTGACAAAAATTTTATTGATAACAAGGGAGACATAGTGCCTTTCCAGCAATACAATTATGTCTTTACACAGAACTAATGGCGTTGTGATGGGCCTACTTGAATTTGGGAGTAAACCTAATTTTGGGGTGAATACAGAGGTGTCAACATATGGGCCTGCTTACGAGAGAAAGGCACGATTAGCCAATTAACGTGCATGAGCAAACATCTCAGTGAGTGCCTTCTCCTACTCACCAAACATCGTAGCCTTATGGTCAGCAGGAGCCTCTCTCGCAAAAGTATTGGCTGTACACGCGCGTTACAGCCTACAGCTATTCGGCATTTATGAGTCTAAAAATCCAAGCTTCACGCAGCTTCTTTCCCTGACGGGACACGTAAAGACTGACAATGGGCTCCGTTGCATATGTTCTGCGGCACCGCGCACTTGCCTATCGCATAAACGCCTTCAAAGACAGTGAATGCGCATTGCAGTAATCTCGAGTGTTGTCTAGTGCAATGTTTAGGGTGAGAAAACCTCCCCAGGTGTCATTCTAAAATTTCGTTACCTGCACGCGTCGGTGCTTTGAAGCAGACAATGCTGACCCTTATCCGACCAAGCATGTTATGTCGACAGTAGTGCAAGAATCTGCATAGCTTTTGAGCTATACATATAGTAGCTCAGTAGCGCTCCTTTGCGCTGCAGTGACATTTATTTTTGGTATATGTTGCATATGCCATGGTGATATCATTTGTGTTTGCAGGCGACGTGCACCATCAACCATTGCCGACGACGTGTCGGACGTCGTGGAGGAGCTGATCTCCCTTGCTGATGAGAGGGCCGCGCCCCTGCAGCGGTCCCCGCCCCGGCGGCCCAGTCGGTCACAACCACCGCGGGGAACATTTACCACCACCGCCACCACGGCTTCGGCCCAGGCAGACTTGCTGGACAGCAAGTTTGACCAGATATCTCTCACCTCTAGCTTGGACCCCATGGAATTCACGTGAGCATTGCAGCTGTGAAAAATCGTTGACATGTGCATCTTAAATAAGTGTAATTTATTATCGCATTTGCTTCTCGCTGACACAGGCACATAAATCATAGTCCAAGCCGTGTGTGTAAAAATACTGGGCTTGTGTGAATATTCGAACACTTCGAATACTCTAACAAATAATTCAGTATTCGAATTTGCTTCGATTAGAATTTAAATTATTGAAAATTTTAAGGTATTCGCAATGAACGAATAAATGTATACAAGTCTGCGTGTAACCTCATGTAAAGTTGGTTTCACTGCAGTACAGAAGGGCTGTTCAATCTGTTCAAAAAGAATTGGCATTGTCGTGAAGCCCTACTTCAAGGTTAAATAAACGCATTACCTTGAAATCGATTCATCATTTCTTAAAGTTTAAAAGCTGGTTATACCAACTGATATGCCGTAAGTATAGGAAACTTTAAACGTTATCACTTGCATTCTACTTAAAGTCAAATTCTGCTACAATTTAACCTGTTTCACTTCCTTTTAAACAAAAAAAGGGCATTTGCATAAGCCTTATTTAAATTTTAAAAATGTAGTGTGCAGGTTACTTAGTTCACTACAAATATGCCCAGTTTTCTTTATAATATGTCACATAGACTATTCGAATTCAATTCGAAATTATTCGACCAATTATTCGAGCTATTCGCCTTGGACCTGAAATTCACTATTCTCACAAGCCTAAAAAATACGCTACATCAATTCCCTTACACATCCCATGCAGAAGGATAGCATTTTTAAAGTGTAGTACTCAAGCAGTGAAAGAGGACAATTTTTTTTTATTCAAATTTAGATAAGAAATTTTGAAGTATTCCAATAAACAGATAAACTTACAGTCAAACCCCACTACAACAAAACTGATGGGGCACGGAAAAAATTTTTTTAAAGCGAAAACTTAGTTGTAGTGAAATCGAAAAAAATATAGCTGATCTGAGCTAGCAAAACAAAGGAACATTTGTTCTCGAAATTCAAAAAACGTCCGCTGCTTCCTATTCTTTCCCAGCAGTGTCATGACGTGATTCTCACCCATGCATAGCGAGGCCGTGGTGAAAAGCACGCTGAAACAACACCTAAAACCGCTTTTGTGAACGAACCAAACAGTTGCATTGACATATTAACACCAGCAGCTGTCCACTGAAGTGTATATGAGAACGCCGAGATGAAGGCAGGGTATCGTGGAGCGGTGACTTTTTAATTATTCTATGCTATTCTTATCATCCATCACTCGTGGCTAGCTGATTTTGTTGATAATGCGGACAAACAACCACTCTGATTAGTTACCACACTGGCCAAGCACGAACATAATGATAAGCATCGGAATCTGGAAAAGGCATCGTGCTGCGTTTGCACCCAGCAGCTGCGAGAAGGAAACCATGAACTGAGCGACTGAGCTTCAGCTTCGGATCGTCTGCGGCTCAAAAGCAAGCCAGCGGCAAAACAAAAGTAGGGCAGTCTCATTGCCATCACTATCGAGCAATGGTTGTGCCCATGCTGGCTGAGCAGCAGCGGTTTCTGGTGGTGCCAATGCGTGTTTTAGACTTCTTTGACCCATATTCAAGCTCTGAAAATGCATACAAATGTTAAAGATTTGGTTTACTGCATAGCAATAAGTATCTGAGCCTGGAATTGCATCATAAAATTTTGTTAGAGCGGGATGGTTAAAGAAAAAGTGTTCGTTGTGGCGACAATATTTATGCATTGACTCCTATGGACTGCTGGCAGGGAATCGTGAATTTTTCATCGTGGCGGAGTTCGACTGTACCGTATAAACCAGAATATAAGTCGAGATATTTTCAATAAAACAACTAGCTAAAGTCGCCCCTCGTCTTATATAGCAATGTTTAGCCGACAGTGCACAGCTGTCTGGCAACATGTGGCTTGCATGTGCAGGAGAAGCTGATTATATCTCCGTTATTCTAAATCTGAACAATAATTTTTAAAACCACTCGATTCTTGGCCAATCCTTCATTGTGGGTATGCGCCATGATCAATAGGTGAACAAGAACAAGGACATGACCATATTCGCATTCGAATCCAACAGCAGCTTGTTTTTTTTTTCCTTTCCTGTCTGTTTTTTTGTGTTCGTGATTTGCCCCGATCTTTTCTAAGTTCTCGCTCCACTTGACATTGTGTTTCATTTTTAGTGTGTTTTTTTTTTTTCGTTCACTGAATATGAGAAGCGGTACGAGAAGGCAGTACTCAGCTGCATTTAAACTAGATGTTGTTGAGTTCGCAGAAGCGAATGGGAATATGGCGGCTCAGGGTCACTTTGGTGTATCAGAAAAAAGCGTGCGCTATTGGAGGGTGCAGAAGGGGAAGCTGCAGATGTGCAATCCTTGCACATCTACAGCCAGATGTGCTATCCTTGCACATCTGGCTGGGTGCTTTCCGCTTGGCGTTTCTTGCCAGATTCCATGGTGGAAAATGCTTTTAAGAAATGTTCCATCATCAACTCGTTGTATGGCACAAAAGACACCACACTGTGGGAGGTGGCCAGCGACAAACCCTTGTCTTCAGAAGACAGTGGTGCTTCGTCTGACGAATAGGAACAGTTGCGATGGTGGTTGAGGGGAGTTCCGACCATCGGGGTGCGGTGTGCCCAATTTTCAAATAAATGTCGGTCAGCAATTTTGGGTTGTTTTTCTTTTTTGTTTCGGTAACCCGAACTTTGGGGGTCGATTTATATTCCCACTCGACATATAGTCCGATTTATACAGTATTTTAGTTCACATGTAATCCTTTTGTAAAAATTGTTTGTATGCGGTAAAGTGGTGTTAAGCAGTCAAAAAACACATTTAGTAGAAATGCGCATTGCCGTGAAGTCCTACTTCAAAGTTAAGTTACCATATTACCATCACATCATTTTTTATGTTTAAAAGCCTCTAATATTATCCGCTTATGTAATTTAAGTATGGCAAATTTTAGAACGTAACATATTTTTACAGGTTATCACTTGCGTTCTACTCAAAGTCTAATCCTGCGACTATCCAAAGTTGTTTCCACTTCCTTTAAACTAAAAAAAAAAAGTGGCATTGGCACAGGCTTCGTTTCAGTCTCAAAAAATATTGTGCAGGTTACTTAGGTCATGACAAATATGCCCATTTATTTATGTAAGATGTGATGCATACCATTCTAATTCAGTTCGAAACTATTTGACCGAAATTAATACTCGCTTGAACCGAAAATTCACTATTTGTGCAAGCCTCCTTTGTTTTGACCTGCTGAATAGGATAATCGGATGAGCATCAGTCTTCTCATAAGGATGAGCTTAATGAAACTTGACTGTATAACTTGCTATGATGTGAGTGTGCCGTGCTAAGAAGGTGTGTCATGGTTTGCTGTCCTTTCAACGTTGCAGTTCGGAGACGCCCAAGGTGCCCACCTTCTCCTCCAGGCCCATGGGAAAACCCTCATTTGAGGTGAGCATCGTTTGCAGTGTCTATTACCATCGTTAACCTTTTGTTGCCTCAGTAATGGCTGAATATGTCTTGCACTAATGTCACAGATCTGTCTGGGTAAAATTAAACGAATAAACAGACTCTCCGGGCATGTTTAGTTTATAGTGGTTAATAATGAAGTTAAAAAATTGTCTCTGCATTTAAAGACTCGTTTGGTCTCTCTTCACTGTTTGGCCAACTCTAAAGATAGCGCATTTTGTGAAAGTTTGCTTTTCTCTCCTTTGTCATTCTTCCCGTCTTCCTTGTTACTGCACTGTTTTTTACATTGCATCTGCACCCAAATGAGGAAGCAGCGTAGCAACAAGAATGGCTGCAGAGACGGGGATGAGCACTCACAAAATGCGCTAGCTTTGGAGTCGGCCGTCAGTACCCACCATCGAGACAATTTTTAATTTGAAGTAAAACTTTGTGGTTGTGCGGATTTTCGCGGAAAGGTGTTTGCGGTATAGCATCAATATGCTGTAGTGAAACCACCTTTACAGGTGGATTACATGGGGATCAATATAAGCTTATTCATTTATTTCGTGTACTTTGAAATTTTCCCAATAATTTAAATTTGAATCAAAGCAAATGTTAATATTAATTCAAATATTCGTGCAATGCTAAATGAAACACATAAGGCAGACTAATTAATTACCGGTAGTTAAGGTGGTCTAAGAACATTGATGATTGGCAATGTCTGTAATAAAATCAGGATGGTAATTTCGATCCTCATTAGCTATAAGCAAATAAAAATTAGTTTTGTAAAGTGCAAGTCCTACGCCAAAGAAAAGCGTGCAAACTTATGTTGCACGATTAGTGTGCGACAATAATACTGCAAAAAGTTGACGAAATGGGTCAGTGAAAAAAAAAAAGCCAAGCAGTCAATTCATGGTGGGGGGAAATGGAAATGGTAGTTGAGGCTCGATTTCGTACTTGTAAAATTTGCGGTTCGAGCATAATTGGACGAAACGGGGCGTGTCGACTTTCATGGCGCTTTGTCAGCACGCACCGTGCAGCTCAACTTTAAGTTCAAATGCCAGCTATCGACAAATGCCCCAATAAGCGGCAAAGCCAGCCAGTGGCATGCGTCTGCAGGCATGCACCCAGACAGATCCCGAGACGCCGCCGCCAGTGCGGCCACGCACCAGAGGCTTTGTGCCCGCAACCGAGAGGGTGTCAGTTAGCAGCATCAGGACGTCGTCTCGCTACGCGGACACCCTGCTGCTCGACACGGAAGAGGTGCCGTCTGCCAAGGTGAGGAACAGGTTGTGCAGAACAGTGCACTTGTTGGAACTCGGGTTACTGGGAGGTTCCACAAAATAGTGCAACTTAACATTACAATCTTTCATCATTTACGTTACATTAAAAAGTTAATTGGTTGGTTGGTTGCGAAACTTTATTGAGGTCCTGCAAGGCGCGCGTCAGCGCGCAGCGGGCGACTCCCACGTCGGGACCGTTAGGCCAAGCCTATCGGCCGCTCGGCGGGCCTGCTGGACGGCCCAAAGTTGGTCGGCCAGGAGGGAGCTGCGTACGGCCGCCTCTCACCTGACCGATGTTGTGTTGGGGTTTGTGTATGTTGCCTTGCACTCCCAGAGCATGTGCGCCAGCGTGGATACATCCCCACATGCAGGGCAAGCGTCATTGGGAAACACGTCAGGATAAATAGCGTGAAGGGATCTCAGGTTAGGGTACGTGTCGGTCTGCAGTAGTCTGAGCGTAAGGGCCTGTGGCCTATTAAGATTTGGATGAGGGAGTGGATATAGTCTCCGCACGAGGTGAAAATGTTCGGTTATTTCGTTGTACGTAGCAGGCGCGTCCCTGTTTTTCGCAACCCCGTTGGCCCCGAATCGTTGCCCGGAACCGGCGCGGTCGGTTAGCGCGCGCGCGGCCTTGTGGGCAGACTTGTTGAGGTTGGGGGGAGCGCCTTGGATCTGTCCAACATGTGCAGGAAGCAGGAAACCAGATCAGTACGTGGTGCCTGATGCCGTCGCGGCCACCACTCTGGAGCACGCGCAGGGCTTTCTTGGAGATTACACCGTGCTCGAAAGCGCGAATAGCTGACCTAGAGTCACTATAGATGACCTCTCTTTCACCTTCCAGGATGACTAAAAAGTTGATCTCTAAATTATTTAGCTCTTACTAAATATAAATCATAAATCCAGGATGTATAATCCACCTCACTCTTGGCTGATCCACCTGAAATGGGTGGGGGCTAATATTTCAAGGAGCATCATCATCAGTTGCCTGGCTGTATAAGCGCAGCTTCAATAACTTGCAGATTCTGGTGGTGGCGTATGGAATGAAAAACCCGGTGTCGATGAGTGTAAAAAAATGTGGCCCACAAAGGTGCACCAGTCACATGCTCACACTGAAACCTGGATATAACGAAATATTAGTTATAACGAAGCAAAAAATAATAATCTTGAAATAGTCTTCGGAATGTACCTTTATAACAAATTTTCCGATATAACGAGCTTATTCTTGTGGAAGACGCAACTTCGTTATAATGAGGTGTGAGTGTGTTTGTATGCGTAATTTTCCATCAATTGGTGCCCTTTCAAACGTGAGCTTCTCAGCAATCGGCTGTTTCTGGCGTGGCAATCGGATGTTTTATTGAAGTCACGTGTTTTAAACTGTGATATGTCATTGTTTCCTGGGTATGAACGTTGTTGCCTGTAGCGATTGAACGTATGAACGTTGTTGCCTGTAGCGATTGAAATTTTGCACTGCTGAGCATGTCAACGGAGGTTCAGTTTCAGCATGGAGGAAAGAAACAGTTGGGAAGGAGCGTTGCGCAATGCGATAGGTACGAAGAGAGCAAGAAAAAAAAATGGCCCTGTATTTGCATGTCGTGCTTCTGGAAAGAATGAATAAAAGGTTTATTTGATGTTCTGCGCAAGAAAATCGGTGAATGGTATACTCGAGGGGTTGCGTTAGAGTGCCTCGAGCGTGCAGCAGGAGGCAAACGAGCGCATTAAGTCACGTTACACGTGAGACATGAGCGCTATCTGGCAGTTATCTCGGAAAACGAAGCGTGCATGCCCTGCGCGCCCGTCTTAGAGGTGATAAGGTGTAGAACGCAAGCCGACAGTTAGGTGCCACCACCGTGTCGTCTTAGCAAAGCGTTAGAAATGCTTGCCTTTTCGTGCAAGCGTTGCCTGGTCAGCGCAACGTGATAAATGCTACGGTCATTATAATTACTTATGAATGCTAGTAAGAGACACACATACAAACTATTGACGTGTTGTTACGTTGCCTCAGATATGCGCGATTGCTTCTTGATTGACAATCGCACAAGTATGAACGCTAAATCTTAAGCAATAGTTGGTGGGCGCTGCGGATGAGGTCGGCCATCTGGAGTATCGTTTGGCCACTTTGGTGCCGTTTAGGGTACCGTTAAGAGCGGACAAACAGAGAAATGTACAGACAGAGGAAAAATTTTTGCATCGAAGGTCCCCAAGAAAGACTGTCGTCCCTAAAATAATTTAAATCCAGCCTTGATCCTATGTTTAGTGTAAAGATGATGTAACGCTTTTCTCGGCATAGTGCTAAATCCTACAATAGTGTTCTTGTGTGGACAAGTGTAGGTCCCAGTGTAGTGGCAGTCGCACCCTTGTCCACACTATGAGGCAATTATGAGCGTGAAACCTGAAAGTGTTGGCCAGCACTGCTCCTAACCCTGATAGTCTTGTTAAACAATAAACCAGCCCCTAACATTCTCTTCTTTCCAGTTGTACACTTCAGAGTAATGTTTAAACATCAATGTGTGCCAGCTAGTCGAACTCTACATCTTGTTGCACGCAGGCGTCCTCAGCACGGGTCGTCCACCAGCCAACTGTCGTGACGGCACAGCAGCAGCAGCCCCTGCAGCAGGGTGCGATTGGCGATGGCAGTTTGCGGCGCACAGGTGCGCCCCTGCAAGCCGGCCAGCCACTCCTACGGGGTGTCCCCCTTCATTCAGGGAGGTGCCAGCCGCATCATCTCTTCTGCTAACACCCGGCAGCACCGGTGAGTGTCACGTAAATTGTTGTAAATAACGAAGGGGCTGGGGTGAGGGGGGGTCCTGACACCCTTTGTGTTCAGATTTGGGGCGACACTTTTTGCAAGTGTCCCTTCTTGAAAATACTATCACATGTTGACGATTATGCTGGTTTAATTCACGTTTTGGTCTCAATGGTCATTAATCATATTGTTAAGAAAATTTCGTACACATTTTTTTTTAAATGTCTGTTTACAATCTAGTGGTATCCACATTAAATCCCCCTTGGCTGTGTAAAACCATAGCAATGCGATAGCGTTAAATAGCTCGTTTCGCTCAAGTCATCTTGTTCGTGACAGGAAAGTTAATAAAAATGCAAATAAAATAAGCCAGAAAAATTTCCAGGTTTAAGTGAAGATCGAACCCAGGCTGTCTGAGTGGTAAGCAGGTGTTCCATTGCAGAGCCACGAGATTTATTGAAGCTGCTTTGGAAAAAAAAACATCGTAGGAAGGTCATGCAGGGGAAGGAATGTCTCAACGCATCATATATTGTGTGGCAGAAGTGTAGAATCCCGCCACGCACCAAAATGTGCGAGTTTAGCGACAACGGGTGTCTCACCCATTATAGGGTGAGGTCCACCCATTGTAAAACGCTCAGGTACAGTTAATCTTCAGTAGCAGCAGAACCATCATTAAAGTGAACAGCTGCATTGGGTTCACGTGCTGTTTTGCAGACGCAAAGTGGGCTCTTCGCTGATTCACAAAAGAAATAATTATGGCATGGTGAGCACTTAACAATGGTGCTTGTAACAGCCATTAAATTATACTTCTGTTTCCTTACGGCACGGTTGAGGCACGCACCAAGAATCGAAGCAGTCTAGCAGTTTATAAAGTGATGCACACGAGGCCCGACCACACTATTCGCGACCCACACTTGAAGGCGAAGCTGAAGCGTCCTCCAATTTTTTTTCAAATTGCAACTGCATTTCAACAAGTTTCCAGAAAGACTCATTAGTACAGTATAATTGCGTATAGTGTGAATCCTGTGTTCTTTCTTTTTGTTGAGAGCGTGGTTTAAATACTATATTATTTAAAAGAAAAGCATATCGAAAAAACAAAATGGCCACCATTACAAGATCTGTGTCCCCCTTTATTATATAAATTTTCTGAATTTACATCACATGTGACTGTCATCACAGTCCCGACACGCTGTGATGACAAGTGATATATGTGCCTTGCTGAATGATGCAACTCTCCACCAGTCATGCTGTAGAAAAAGCAGGACAGGAGAGTGCAAACAAAGCAAATTGTAAAGCTTATGTGCCATGTTGAATGAGCTGTTGTAGCATTTTGCAATGTCTGATTTCGAGGATGCCTGAAATTCCGGACATGCTTGATTTCCCAAACTCATCTGTGACCCTATCAAGCTCCCTATAGATTCAATGTATTAAAAGGTTTGAAATTCCGGACGTTTACAGCTTTAGCAAGCCGATTTTCCGGTCTTTTTACCGCTAACCCCCAACTTGAAGTCGCCATTTTGACCTTTTTCAGGCCCTTAAAACCACCAGCCGCAGCTGTCGTACCCTTGAAACCAAAAATGCCGCAATTCAGCGCATGCCAATCCGTTTCCAGCCATAGCTTCGGCCACATGATGCTGTGCAGCCCACGAGTGCAGCCTGTGCTCCGACGACGGGAAAAGCTACGTTGTTGACCTATGGTCTGCTGTCGGCATGCATGCAGGCTCTTGGAATGCAGTTACGCAACACAACCCTCGAAATCGTTTTCTCCACGCGAGCTCAGAAGCGGAGACAGCCGTCTCGCCCGGAGTGGACAGCGTGTGCGATGAGCTTCCACCCGCGGACGTTGCTTTCGACGATCTGCACGTTGCTGGTGTTAAGATTCCAGCTGGGATAACGCTTCAGGGCTTCTCAAGTTCTGATAAAAACCTCCAGCTGTTTCTTTTTTAGTGCCCAAGTGTTTACAAATGCCGTAGCGTCGGCCACATCAGATTTGTTTTAGGGGCGAAGCTCCCTGTCTATTCCGTCATTGTCGTACATAGCCACCGAGATGCGAGATGGCGGTACTTGGAGTGTTCACTAGATGGATGGACGCACGGATGGTCGCGCGGAAGGACGGAAACGAGAACGAACGGACGCACAGAAGCACTGACGGGCTGAGGGACGCGTCGCCCTACTCATCTTCACTCGCTCCGTTGAATATGCTGTGATTTTTTTCTTTTTTTGTTTCTTTCAGCTTTTTCAGAGCCACCTAAATGATGCATTTGCTAAATTGCAATGAGAACCCTGTACTCCTGTTGCTACCCTCTCCGTTGACGAAAAATACCTATTAAAAATTGTGTTTTCATATGCATTCATTTTTTCAGGCTGTGTGAGTTTCTGTATGCTTTTGCAGTCCTTTGGAGGTCCGGGAAATTGGACATCGACTGTAGTAAGAAAATATCCAGTTTGTTTGGATGACATGTCCACAGAGACAATATTGTTGCACAATGCTATAAGTCTTTAAGCATCTACAATTGAAATTACTTTTGTTTGTATTTTCAAGCGTGTATTTTCAGCTGCAGTGCATTGTTCCGGTCTGATCCTGATGTTTCTCTAACAAATCCAAGACAGAAGCTCACGGCAAGATGAATGCTTGAAGTGATTAGAAATCGTTGAACAGGTAATGTTGCTGAAGCCACTGCATTGACAAGGAGGTCTTCTCTGATAAGAGACCCTGATAAAGGCTTTTGTCGAAATGGCTCCAGCTGCTTTCTTTGTTCGTTTTCTTCCCAGCATGTGACATATACAGGAGTGCCTTGACTGCACTGATGGATGAATGAAAAAACTTTATTAAGATTCAATAGGTCGTTCCAGTGTCCTAGCGCGAAGCAGGCCGCTCCCACATTGAGTCCAAAAGACCTAGCCTTTCAGCCGCTTCGCGGGCCCGTTGGCCTGTCCATAATTGTGCCTCTAATGTAGTACTGCACAAAGCTGCGCCCCGTCGTCCTTCAGTATTTTCCTTGTCGCTGCGTAACGCGGAGCTACGCCAGAGCATCTGAGCAAGATCTACGATGTCATGGCATTTATCACATGTTGTAGAAACACACAACTCCGGATAAATCCTGCTAATTAACAGCAGGTTCGGATAGGTTCTTGTTAGTAATCGCCTGTGCAATGGCCTGAGCTCTGTTTACTTTATTGTGTAGAGGGGGAAGACTCTGCGTCATAGATAGAAATGTTTTGTTAGCTCGTTGTACGAAATGAGCTGATCCTTGCATTCTGAAACCTCAGCATCTTGTGCCATTGTGACACAGTTAGTATGCATATCAACGCCATAGTTCCTGACCATCGTGTCTCTCTTGCAGCACCACGATGGATACCTCCTCCAGCACGTACAATGCTGAGGTGAGTGCCACTACTTTTCATTCCTTCAAGAAAATTTTTCTTTTGAAGAGGAATTTCTAGCTAAAAAATAGTGGCGAAGAGGAAATATCAGTGCAAAGAACTTTAAGAATAACAATATGAAGTTATTCAATGCAAGCTCTGAGTTCCTGTTCTTCTGAATGCAACTACTAATTCGGTTTGTGTCTAACCACCGCTTGGTTAGACAGCAATTTCACTGGAGAAATTGAGGTGTTTTATAAACTTTTAACACCGTCTTAACAAAGTCACACTGTTCCGATTGCACTGAACACTAACGAGGCACAGGAAACTCGACTATAACAATGTTTCTTGTAAAGTTTTAAGAATTAGATTGTTTAGCAAAGCTATGATAGTATAGCTATTACTGTATAGATCAAATGGCATTGTGTATTTCTTGCACAATGTCACTAAGCATCCCCATGAATAGAAATTTACAGTTGCATTTTAGTTAAATGGTATCGCAGTAATTACAATATTGCCACGAACGTTTCTTATTTTCACATTTTTTTTATTCGGTTTTCACCAACAAAGCCTGGGTCAGGAATGCTCAGTGCTAACTGCACCTCATTGTTCGAGAAGGTTCGCGATCATTGTAGATCATTCTGCTGAGATTGCTCGCAAGAAACGAACAATCGAGATTATTCCGAAGCTTGCGCAAAGACCAGTAATAAGGCTAGAATATTCGACAGCAGATTTATAAATGCCACCGTGCTTCGCCACTTGTCAGCTGATCAACGGCCAACGCTCTGTTCGCTGCTATCAGTGCTGTGTGTATGTATCGCTGTATCCTGACGTTTTGACCGGCCACAGTTTCGGCCGAATAACCAGTTTCATCTTCGACCTACAGTCTGCTCCCTTCGTCGACGTCGCGACCCAGTGGGAATATTGAGTAGCATTTAATATTAGACACATCAAGCTTAACATTAACAAACTTCATTGAATTATTCCATCATTGAATTGAAATACAGTGTAGCCTTGCTGTAACTACATTCTCGACATAACGAAGTATCTCACTCCTCACATGTTCATAGAGTTGTATGTATTTCGTACTTCAATATTACGAAACGTGTTTGTCCATGGTTTCAGCGCTTTTTCAGTCCTGCTGCACAAGACCTAGGCAATAAACGGAAACTTGTACTGGGGCCAGTGGTCATATGATCAAGTTGCACACGGTTCTCACAAACACATTTTTCGAATCTCAAGCCGTGCTACAGAAAGCGGCTGCTAAGGCGGAGCGCTACACTTTCCATCAGAACGTCAAGGAACGACTGCGGCTCAACGCTGTCTTCGCCTTTCTAGGGATGGAAACGGAAGAGTTTGCGGCGGATTTGTTGCATGCAGGAGCCCTGGCAAGCACACTATTTTACCCTCTGTACACAGCGTAGCTCCGTGTTTTGTATCGCACTTGCCGTTAGGTCAACGCGCAAAGCGACAAGCTATGATTAGCCCTAAAGGCAGGAGTACTAAGCTTGATAAGCTGTTATTTTTTTGGCGGTTGTTCAGGAAACGTTCTGTCGCAAGAGGTGTACTGTTCCTGTCAGACTGTTTCTGCTGTGAACATTTCTACGCTTACCAACGGCAATCAGCTACTGTGGCTTCTTCTATGTAACTTCTGTACTGCCTTTCATACTGCTCCCAAACCTACTGTGCAGTTTTCTCGCAGACACCTATAAGCTGCTTACGGTTCTGTGCCTGACATAACTGTTCAGGTGTCCAGCCAGCAGCAGCAGTGGCGTGTGCGTCAGGGAATGACGGAGACCCGCCACCGCCAGAAGACCACATTTGCTTCCAGGTTGGTGGGCTGCCTTCGCTTAGTTACTACTACACTCATACTTCAATATAACGAACTCGGATACCACAAAATATTGGTTATAGTGAAGTAAGTGAAGAATCACTTTGTAAGAGGCAGTGTTGAGAAATTACCCTTACAACGAATTTTCGGATATAATGAACTTATTTTTGTGTAAAGTGCGACTTCATTACAAGCAGGCTTGAATGTACTTCAATTCACTGCGTGCAGCTCCTGCCCACTGAGAAATAGCTAGAGAACGGGGCTCTTCGATTGTTGAACCTCTGGCAGCTCTCTGGCAGCCAGAGCTAGCCAGAGGGTCGATCAGCTAGTTCCGGTCTGGACAGGACATAGCGTCGTGGTCACGTGTGTAGGTAACTCGAGACAACCCGAAGCTGCCCAAAGATTGCAAAATCGAACGCTGGGACAGCCAGCGTAAACGTAAATAAACTCTACCCTCGTGGCAGCAAACAAAACAATGTGCCACATGCGTATTTGTTTATTTCTGCATTTTCCGCTTGGAAATAAGTAGCTAAGCTCGCCAAAAAGCTCGAATAATATCCTCGAGCGCACGCATTAGGGTACGACTTGGTATGCTCGCACAATCACTCGCCGCGTCCGCGAATGAAACAGCGAGCTGGCGCATGCCTCCGCGAGAACGATGCAAGGTGAGCTGACGAGCCACTGATGGCTTAACAAGCTCACGTCGTTTTAGTACATAGCACACTCACTGCACCACACGACGCGAAATCACATGAAAGTTATCGTGTTCTCAAAAGAGCTCGAGAACACCTGCTCAGGGAGGATACCTGCTCAGTATCGCGTAGTATACGTCGCAAACACGCGTTAATCAACTTACGTTTTTATCTAAAGTTTAGGCATGCGTAGGTATCGATACCACGGATTGCGCGTCATATCTAAATTAAACATTTCCATGACACGTTTTTGACCAATTTAGGGACTTGCCTGGGCCTGCTTTCCAGTTCTAAGTGGCACTTATATGTATATCAGCTTTGATACCACCTACTTGGTCATAAGCGTGGCATTATTACAAAGAGGTGAAAAAAGCCAACATAAAAAGCAACATAAAACAAGCCAACAGCCAACAATAAAATGGGCAATGAAAGGATGTATACATTTCTGAATCCATCTGTTTTTTTTCCTCGCGTCATAGCGTATATCTACTACATATGCTGGCCCATAGATCGAAGTGCGCTCGCACGCCATTTGCGACCAGCGAGCATCACACACTTGAAGACAACAGTCTCGATCTAGGGCCTTCTAAGATCACCATCGAAGATCAATGGAGTAGTCAAGTTCTAAGAGGTTCACGCACGCAAACATACGACGGAGCGAGCTAGTTCGACCACAATCATCTTTGCTAAGTGCACAGAAAGCAGGCACGACTTCACAAACGACTACTTCGAAAAGAAAAAAAACAACTCCGAAGTCTCCATGCGTGCGTACGAACGTATAGTACATAGCTTTTTAGGCATGTGCACGACGCAGTTAGTAGGCAACAGTTCGCCTAGTTGTTTACAGGAGGAAGCTTCTCAGGAAACATAACAAAAGCGATTAACATTAGCTTCAAACACTTAGCGCCACTCTGAATTGCCTCATCTCGCAAGACGGAAAAGACTTTAGAGGATAACGCCACATGTAATGACAAACGAAGGTGCAGTCCCCAAGCACCCACATTGCACTCCATCGAGTCCTCACAAAGATGGCGCCGAGTGCGTATCGTACCTTTTCGGCATCCCCGAAACCTGCCCAAAACCTTCCAGAGAACTTCCACGACTAAATTGTACTTGAAGCATCTGGCGACCCTCGGGTTCCCCGCGTGTCGCCAGAACCGTCCAACCCAAGAAAAACGAATGCCAACCGCCGGAAGTGCGCCGCGGGGAGTACAGAGCAGTCGGAAAAAAAAAAAAAAAAGAGTGCGCTCTGGCTGGCTTTGGCAGCCCGCAAATAGCTATAAGTTCAAAATCGTAGTAGAGCCCTAATGTTTAGTTTCAATTCGGTTGATAGTGCAGAAAATTGGTGTATGTGCATGCACATGTCCGAGCATTTATGTATTGCCGCACCAATGCATGTTGACAGTGCCGTATCTACTTAATGCACTGAAGAAAAGCCGTTTGCCATTACCGAATTGTAAGCAGTGCAGGAATGTTTTTCAGGCCTCAATGCATTTTGCTCTTTCTGCCGTTTCCGTAACCGGTGTACAATGAATAAAGCTTCCTACTTTGAATGTAGGTTATCCGTAGACAGGCATACATTATTCACTGAGATAAAAATGTTTTTCACTTACATTGATAATTTTCTATAGTTCCTGTGAAAGGGTTTAATTTGCAATATTTATTTACATAATTTTCAGTATTTTAAGGTGAGCCTTGTGAATCAAGAATGATAGGTGTAACAAAAAAAAAATAACATCTGAAGACAGCAGAGTGGCTCAGAATTAGTGGATATTGTAGCTGGATATAGATGAAAGAAGTGGACTAGGGCCAGCCACACAGTGTATAAGACACGATGACCATTGGTCAGTTGGAGCAGCAAGGAAATAGTTACCAACGATTGAGAAATGCTGCTGTAGATGGCAGAGAGTTGGATGGAGTGACACAATCAAGAAGTTTTCAGGCATAAGATGGAACTGGTTCGCAAAAGATTGGGGGCTTGGCAATCATAGGGAATGGCTTTGTGCTGCAATGGACATAAATTAAGACTGATAATGATGATGATACAAAACGTACAGTATATATGTTTATTGCAGTCTCTCTTCTTTTTTTTTCTTTCTTATTCTTCTGAGTACGAAAGAGGTGCTAAGTTCGGTGTTAAGACTCTACTTCTTGTCCCTCCCCACCAGGGGCACCAATGTCTGCCGCGTGGATGATGCCATCCTGGAGGGTCTTGGAGATGGCGAGCGATACCATGTAAGACAAATGCTGCCTGTCACCCGCCAGTCGTATTGAAGACAACGCGGTTGTTGAAATTTATTTGAGTTTAAGGGAAGCACAAAGGGAAGAAATGTAAATTTCAAGGGCTTATTTTTTTGCTGAACACTATGTTATTGTGAACTAACAGACAACGATGCCGGGAGAAGTATAGGGGATGTTATTATGAGTAATTGTAATGTAAATGTAAAGAAATAAATATGGACAAAAAGATGACCTGCCACCAGAAGGGAGCAATCTAGTGACCTTCTAATAACACATGTGATGCTCCACCCCTGAGCTACGGCGACGGTCATCACTCTGTCCGTTTTACAGGGTATATACAGTTGAATCTTACTTAACGGAATGTGAAGAGACCAGGAATTTGTTTAATTAGCAGGAGTACCGTTTTAATGCAAAATAGTGTGGTTACCGAGTAAAACTAGAGGTGTGTTAATTGAAATCGAGCTGTGTAAAGTTCTTTGACAAAGCGGCAAGACTGCGTCTTTTTGCAGCTTAAGCAGTGCCCCGTGTTATATTACTATTTTTTTTTGGCATTTGTACTTGTCGAACGTCAAGTGCTTTAGTCCAGACCTTTTTCAACGAAATCCTCAGAACTTCTCGTCGACCGGCACTGGGGCACTGAAATCGTGAGGCCGCACCCCACCGCCACCGATATTGCCTCGACGAGGCAACCTTTGACGGCCACACTGATGGAAGAAGAGCAGTGTGTCGCTTTGTGGAGAGTGCAGAATATTAGCACGAAATCAATCCTGTCAGAAGCACTCGTTTCATTTAAGCACTAGTTTCGTTTGCCGAGAGTATGCTGCATGTGCATTTGGGAAGCATGTAGCATTTGTTAGCTGCTGAAACACAATTACGTTGCCAATAAACATGAACATTTATGGCCTTCTAAATTGTATTTAAAACCAAGAAATGAAAGTTGAGATGAAGCATGGTGCATGCGGAATCATTGCAGAAGGAGTTGGTGGGCCGCTCAGTGTGTGCCGAGACATTGTCGCAGCCTAAGAAGCACGAGGAGGAGGAAGAGAGGACTCTGATGGCCGACTTCTGTGAGAATGTTTGTTTATACGCAGTTGTGCCTTTGTCTGTGCAAACAAGTTATGATGATTGTGGTGCATACTTGAGTGACGGATACACCGCCCAGTAGGCAGTGCTGCCTACCATTGGTTTCCTTGTTGTTTTTTTTCTCAATTTTTATGTTGTGCTACGCAATATCTCTGCAAGGTGTACCGTGCCGGAACTTCCAGATTTCTTGTACACTAAAGCATCAATATAATGAATTATCGGTGACGAATAGATTAGCAGTGACAAATAGCTTTGCCCTGAGTGTTCCAAACAATCGTTAATAACAAATTTTCAGATATAGAGAAGTATGTTCGTGGCAGATGAAAGTTTGTTATATTGAGGTTTGATATTCATTTTAAGCCTGACAATACATGGAACAATCTCATTAATGTTATTTTGTGTCTAGCTAACGCTCGCTCTGCCTGTTTTAAGTGTAACCTAGAGAATGCACCGACACAAACCCTGAAAAATTACAATGGCTCATATCAACAATGAATGCCTCTATAATTTGGGATCATGACTAACAAACAATATCCCGTCACTTAAGTAATGTGCCGTCCATTTCATGTTCTCAGATTCATGTTCATGTTCATGTTCTATCCATTTCATGTTCTCAGAAACGCTGAATTGGAACTGTTAACGAAACCAGTGCAAAATGGCTTTTCCCACTCACTTTTTACGATCACATATCTCTGTGCAATAGCTTTTTCAAAACCACCTTCGACTTTCACCCTGCCTAGCTATTCATGTAACATCAAAGTCAACATTACAAAATATTCAAAATTACATCGTGGTGCCAACAGTACTCACGTTTGACCTTTGCTGTGCCCCAATATGTAATTAGTGTGAGCTTAAACTGGCTGTTAATTTGCTGCCTTTTTTCACGTGACAACAGCGCGGTCTTCTTTCTAGCTTATAATTTCTGCAAGTTGACCGACATATACTTCTCTGCCTACCGAGTCACCCTGGGTTGTGTCACTTGACCTTGGATTTATCGAATTACTGTGTACATTGAATGAGCTGAAAACAGTTCCCTTAAAAACCTCATGCAAATGATAAGGCCTGGTGTATGCTAACATTAAAACACTTATACTCCGGTACATGCTATGTATTCAACGTTCCAGTGCGCCTAAGCCATGAAAATGCTGTAGTTCTTACATAAATCCCAAGTCGAAGTACACAAAATAGTTGGCCTCTGCACAAACAGTAAAAAAAAAACAAGTTTACAAGTTAAAAAGTGGTACAAGTTTGAAGAGAGGGGCTTGAGTTGTCTGCTGGCTTCGTCTTTGCGAAAACACGAAGTCGAGATGATAAAAAAGAGGTTTTCGAAAAACACAGTTGAAACGAAGAATGGGGATTCATCTGCGAACGTGCGTGTTAGAATTCCAAGACTTGCCACCTTCGTTCTAACACTATATTATAGCATGCAGAGGAAGTGATGTTCCCAATGAAGCGCCGAAAAAAAAAAAGCCATTTTAATAGATGTCTATACCTGGGGGCAACTCTTCTTGGTAGTATTGTGGAAGATACAAAACTGAAATGCATGCCTACTACTGCACCGACAAATAGTACCCGAGTTTACCGAATATTTTCTCATTTGCCTTGCAGACATAGATACTGCTTCAATTATTATGAGAATGATACAATCACTGGAAGTGGTAGCTGAACAATAGTTAATGTTTGCCTTACAAGAATTGTCTTCTTTTTCTTTCCATTTCTGGAACGGCACCGCATTTTCTGCATGCCGGCTTTTCAGAGCAAACGTGGCGTACATGATGTGTCGGGTTAATGTGCGGCCACAGATGCGCTGTTGAGCTGTCCAAGTACGATGCACTCACTCTTCATGTGACAGTGAAATGTATGCTGAATGAGCATTGTACCCCCCCCCCATTCACGCTTTTCGTGCATGCCTTTTTCTAAATGCGTTAACAGTGCATGCAAGCAAAACTGAAATTGGCTGCAAGCTGTCATGCTTCTTGCAGAGTAACGTGAATGCACAGAAGCCCTTGTCAGAGATAAGTTGTCACCGAGTATAAGAGTCTCCGCCTTTAGTTGTCTTAGCGCTGGTAGTTAAGAGATCTGAGATATTTTTTTAATATACTATAATAAGCACTGTGTTAATTTCTCGCATCCATTTTATCCTTTTTTCTGGTGAACGACAGCTCTACCTTCCGGCCTGGGAATGATGGGCGACGAAAATGCCGAGAGCAGTGAGGTGAGTTTCTCGCATTCAATGCAGCTGTACAAACTGCAATGTTTATTTTCTTAAAACCATCTTTGGGGCTCAGCTTGTCTATCTATACGGTCATGTGGTGGTCAATAATACGAGTACACGCCTGAAACCAGGATAACAATTCTAAAGACCAGCGCGAAATAAACTAATATAAACAGCCGAAAACTAAGAATCGCTGTCTGTCCGAGCCACAAGAGAGAAGGCGCCACCGCATCGGCAAGTTTGCAATTGCCAAGGGAATCGGTAAGTTGCCTGTGCTACACACATTATCAGGTTTCATGGTAGGGGTTTTATGGTAAGTGCAGGATTGAGAACTATACCAATACCTACACAAGAACAACATTAGTGACCTAAGCAAGAATTACATCAGCGCTACAATAACTGCAGAATTAGTGTCCTAGTGTGGGGCTTTTTTTAATCCTTCCTTTGTCCCATGTCACAAACGAACTATCGTTTGATGTGCAGGTAAAGTCGGTGCAGACAGAGCCCCACCACGCGTACAAGGTAGAGGTGGTCACCATGACGTGCCCGGTGATTCAGCACACTCTCACGGTCACCAGCACCAACCTGCTGACGGGCGAAACCACAGTGACCGAGGAGTCCACCGGGGCTGATGTGGTGCAGGTGCAGTGGAACCCCGACCAGATCAACATCACCACGCCCGACACAAGCCTCAACTCGTCCGCCGTGGTGCCCGACGTCTCGCCAGCTGCGGTGCCATCAGCACCGGCGCAAGACTAGATCGCGCTCGCACATCTTTCCTGTGCCTTGTGTTCGAAATTAAAACTGCCATTTCAGTGCTTTTGGAAACAGAAATAAAGTTCCTGTTCTTTTTCAACATATGTTGCATACAGTTTAGTACACTTCGGTTGTAACATCAGGCAAAGTAGTCACGGAAGATGGGCATCGTAGTATTAACAAACACTTAGTGAAGGAGTCTACCTTGAACATCTTTCAAAGCGAAGCCTGGATTATCATTCACTGATAGGCTGCTCCAAGAGTAGCAACCTCTGTAGTGTTGTAGTGGTTTTCCAATCCAAAGTGCCCATAATGCAGGAATCTATTGGTGCCTCAACACAAGAGGTGCACGCTTGCTATACAAGGCACAGTTTCACTGATGATGAAAGGAGCACTATGAAGAATAAAAATTTTTTTTCTCGTGGCAGAAATTACCCTTTCGCTACATCAAAATCTCCACGCCCACTGCGAGAAGATGCTTGGTTGGCAAAAAAAAGCACAAATTAATGCAAGTGGGGACAACACCTTGAAGTACCCGCACCTATCGCCGTGATGTCACAGATTTTGACTGCGTCTGCTAACATCGCGACTTCGAATTGGCAAAAATGAAGTGTCCTTTGAGAGTGCCCGAGACTTTGCATACAAAATTTTGTTAGCGAGTGTGGTTGAAGTTCGAATAAAGCATTTTGAAATCTGTGGCCTCACATGCAGAGATTTCAGCGTGAAGCTGAAAAACGAACTGTGCCCTTGATTTTCAGTGTACAATTTATCAGTCAAGAGTGATTATTTCACTTCAGTGTCCCTTCATGATGCGGAGTTTGTGGAAAGGTGCTCATCAGTTGGCCCACATCATCCTCGTAGCCCTCTTCACAGTATACTCAAAACAATACAGCCTGCTCCTAGTTATACTCCACACTGTTCACTCTTCTATTTGAGATGCTTCATACAACTCGTGCATGAAAGATTACGCCGAACAACCATCCTCATGTGCCATTGTGCTTCTGGTATAAAACTGCCAGTTCTGGTTTTCTGTGCAAGGGCAAGTTGGAGGGCTGTGACACCTTCCATGCAATGTCATATATAATGTAGGAGTATGAGGCTGAACTCATACCATTTGATTGTATACTTAAAAAAAAAGCGAAATTCTCAAGTGAGCAAGATGCTGTCACGAACACACCAGCAGTTCTACTTTTATTTTAGCATAAGCTGAACCGACATACCTTTTTATTTCACTGTTTTCTTTTTCCTATTGGTATACAGTAACACCTCGTTAACTCGAAGTCGTAAAATTCAGGAAAAGTTCAAGACAAATGGATTTTTGAGATAAGCAAAGTTTTGCTAATTGCCAGAAAAAATGAGCGCTTTCAAAAAAAATCACTACTACTTATGGGATCTTTAGCGGCAGTTTCTAATCTTTCCGCCTATGCAGGTTTAGAGGAGAAAAAAATAACATATAAGAGACTTTCACCAGCTGGGTTTCGCTGCATAGCCATACCATCAACACCGCTTCATCTGGGAACTTTGACCGTTGAACCCACTTCTGCTGGCTGGAGAAGCTCTGCTGAAGTCCATCCAGCCTTTCGTGCTTGTTTTTTAGCATTGTCGAAACCGTGGACAAAGAGATGGCAAATTCCTGCATGATGCTCGATTTCGTTCCTGCTTCGTTTCTCCGCTTCCTTAATTAGGGCAACCATTTCTTCTAGCGTTAGTGACTTGCACTGCTTTGACGCTATGCTTGCCACACTCAAGCTAAGTTGCCGCTCCTCGCATTCGGAGAAAAATCTGTAATGCTCGGTGTGCACAGATGAACGGGAATCACACCTCAGAAAAAATCATGTGCACTACACAAAGCGAACAAAACAAACTACGCCAGGCATGGGCAGAGGGCCTCCCTGCTCAGCGCATGCGTCGCATGACATGCCAGAGGGTTGCTTGATAAAGTTGATATGTCACTGGGCTGAGGCTTTGTGCACTTCACGTTCGTTCACCGAAAGCATCGATATAGTGGCAGGCACAACAAAATAAGAAAAAAAAAAATCGGCAGACTTCAGGCATGGCAGCATCGTGCGAATCTTGTGAAACAGTCTGGCGGCGAAATTTTCAATCCGCTTCCAGTCAAGATTTTGAGTTATCCCCAACCTGACCCAAAAATACTGCAAGACAAAGGGAAAAGTACACATGGGAGGTATAGGAAAATGTTTGGTGCTGTGGAAAATCTCGACTTAGCCAATTTTTGAAGATATGCGAGTTCGAGTTAACGAGGCAAGTCGAACCCCTTTATAAGAAACAGGGATGTAAGAGACAAATGGGTATAACAGACACTAGTGTGCCTGCAGTAAAATACGGGTTGATAGGAAAATGCACACGTTGTACCCTGCTTGTAAGAGTCATCTCGTATAAAAGACAAGAATTGCTGCACAGAGCATGCCTCTTTTAGAGGGGTTTGACTGTAGTTGCTTCCACAATGCAGGTCAGGTCAGTTAATTACTTTGAAGGCCCCCCTTTCTTAGAGGGGCCTTTAAAGTTAACAACACGCAGTGAGCATAGTTTTCAGTGTTGAAGATGATCAATAATATGGTCTTGGAAGACGGATGATGTGACGATGTCCTGGGGAAGGCCGTTGTAGTCTGTGGCTGCTCAAAAAAAAGGATGCAGAAAAAGTAGTGGCGCGCGATGATGGGCCGTCGATAAGGTATGCGTGGCGCAGCTGTTATACAAGGTGATTGATTGAGCGAAGATTGAAATAATTTGTGATAAAGCACGAGAGTTGCAGTGTGATGACGCCAAAAAAGTGAAACTTAGCACACATGCGAGCACCAGTGGTTGTGCTGGTATCTACTGCAACTCATATAGTCGACACGATATATCCACAGATCTATTTTCAATGGCCATACTCCCCGCCATCATTGCGCGGGGAGTGTTATTTTACTGAGCTGTACTACTATGCTCATTATATAGTTCAATATTTACAGTTTGGCAGCTTCATTCTTCACTGTAGTGACCACCTGGTATCTCTCAGAGGAGATTCTGTGTTCGCATTCTAGACGCCTTCATCTAGCCATAAACCAAGCCCGAACAGTGTAAGAAGCGCCGAAACTGCCTCAGCCCACTAGGCGAGTTTTGTCATTGGAGCAGACACATCTTCGCAACAAAGAATGTAGAAAATTTGCAGTAAGCTCGTCATTGTATTTGTGAAGCTCACCATAAGCATCATGTTGCGAGATTTCAACAGGAGACGTCGATTACTAAATGTGTACAAGTTTATTGGCCGTTGCACTATCTGTACAAATTGTTTCCGGCAATTTTCACCACTTCGCTAAGCGCTGCTTAAGAAATAAAAAAATAATTCCGTCCTCTGCCTGAGAATGTCATCCTGTTCGGATGTCAGAGCAAGTCTTTCTTGCAGATCTTATAGTAGTATACTTCAAACCACACAGCAATTTGGGTGAGTTGGTGGTATATTTGTCTAGTAATAGTACAACACAAAACCACAAGGATACTGGAAAGAATGTAACACACGAGCACTTAAGTGTGTGTTCCGAGCATGTGTTCTGTTGTTCCTTGTGTTCTTGTGTCTGCACTGTGTTAGAATGTGTAGGCTTGTGTGAACAGTGAATTTTAGGTTCGCAGCGAATAGTGACTTTGGTGGAATAACTTGAAATCGAATTCAAACAGTGTATAATAACACAAAGAAAAAGGAGCATATTTGTATGGACTAACTTCTACAATATCTTTTAAAAACTGAAACAAGGCCTGTGCAAATGCCATATTCTTGCATCAAAGGAACTGGAAACACCTTTGAATAGTAGCAAGATTTGACTTTCAGTAGAATGCAAGCGATAGTTTGTAAAATATGTTACATTCTAAAATTTACCATACTTAAATCATGTAAGCCGGTATAACAAGCTTTTGAATAAAAAAATGAATTGATGTGAGAGTAATATCTCCATTTCACCTTGAAGTGGGGGTTCGCGGCAGTGTGGTCTTTTAGGTACGTGTTTTCACGGCTCAGCACCACTTCACTGCAGTGAAACAACTTTTACAAAAAAAATTTATCTGCGAATATACACATGGAGAGCTGCTTTCATGGCTTAGCATCCCTCCACTGCAGTGAAACCAACCCCTACAAAGTGATATGCAAATTAACATGCCCCTATTCGTTCGTCTCGAATCATTTAAAATTTTCAATGATTTAAATTCGATTTGAAGCAAATTCGAATACTGGAAACATTTGAATATTCGCACAAGCTTGAGAATATGCATGCTCAGGAGCCTAGACTGCTCCACACGGTTGGCCATGGCCGTTGACTGTGCACTTCAACACGCCTGCAAGAAATGCTCACTTTCAAAAAGATCACCATACCATAGTATTTATTTGTAAAACGTCACACGTATTTCATCATGCAAAATTAATTTTTACATGCTAAACTCGCAGCCTGCCGATGAGCTATGCATGGAACACTCCAGACAGGCCTGACTGTGCTCGCTTGTTTGTGCAAATGGCTTGCACGAAAATGCAGAAACGCCTTCAAACGACAGGAGCGCCACGCAGATGCACTGCTGTTTACGAAACATGACGTCTACACTCTTGGATAAACAGGTACGTAAAATAAACAAGGATTCATTACGGTGGGACAATGGTCAAGTTGATACAGCCTTAGAGCGAACACAAACAAAAAGATGTTTACTTTCAAATGATATCATTGAACACTTGAGATCCCTAGATTAAACAAAATCGATATTACAGACGCTCCTACCAGGCCGTAGAAAAATGAAAGTAAAGGTGACACGTATTATGAAATCATTTCACTCCGACGCCCACTATCTTCTGGTGGGAGGCTTACAATAGAAAGATATCCACGGCCAGTTTCGGCCATAGGGGAATTCACGACACTGCTGTGCATCGCTATCGCTAGCTTTCTTGCAGGAGGACGCGACGGCTCTTCAAACAAGACAGTTCACCCGATTCCAAGAACTTGTCCAGTCGGCATAGGTGCCTACCCATTGAGCTAGGGCACGCGTGCTGGTGCTGGGAAGGGCTGGGGAGGTGGAGGAGGCGCTGGAGGCTTCAGCGCAGGTGCCATGCCAGACGGCCCCGCCATCGACGCCGACGGCTTGGCATCGTCATGGCATTTCACCGTCAGCGACACCTGGACAGAGAAGTAGATTATCCCAAACAGCATCATGAGCAAGTTCGTAATCCACCACTAGAGTACGACTATGCAACAAAGAGGGCATGAGTGCTGTTGCAATGAGTGTGTCCTCTTCTGTTACATCCACAGCTTTTTTTCTTGAGCCATGTATTATTATATATCCAGGTATTATTTGGCAACGAATTGCTATGACCCCTACTGCAAGGGGTACAAGAAATAAATGCAGCTGACTCACAATTCAACCCCAGTTCATTTGAAAGTTCCCTTAATTAAGCAGGTCCAAGTTAATACCCACACATTTCTAGAGGCCAAAGCTGTTGCCATGTCCGACATCAAATTGGCCTTTGCCAAATGGAGCAGACCTGACAAAGAGCCATCATTGGAGAGAGTGTGACGCAGACAGTGAAGGTCTTCAGGGATTCTTGGCCCACGGTGGTCAAACAGGTGGCCAAACAGGTGGCTAAACGAGCGCCGGGAGCACGTCACTAAACTGCTCAAGTTTCTATCAACCGCCGCTAGGTTCGCATCGAGCTCATGGGCCGTAAAGCCCCTAATAAGCTGACGGTGGCCGATTCTATCCTGTCGCACCAATGCACCAACGCTAGCGTTCGTGCCACGGTCACATCAGTGCACGGCAGGTGACCGTGCTTGTGTGTGTGCGTGCATCTCTGTGAATGGTAGTGTGTGTGTGTGTGCGTGCTTCTGTGTGTGTGCCAATAGTAGCTTTGGGAAGCATACTGTTTGAGCATATTTCTTGCACACATTACAACGAGGGAGAAAAAAAGAGATGTACTTGAGCATGAACACGTCACAGACGAGATTAATTTCGCACTTCAAACATAATCAATTTGACAGTGAGACGGTAGTCACCATAAGCTTCTCACAAGCAATAAAGAAATGAAACAATAAACAAACAAGAAATGAAGATGTGTGTGAAGTCGGATCGTCGCTTGTTGAAGTGACGGCAACTGATCAGTTTTACTCAAAGCCTCTTTGGTGTACAGCATTACGCCGTGCAGCTCTTTCAGAAAAGTTAAAGGTGCAAAAAAATGCAGTTTAAATGCTCCCAACGCATGCTAACTGCATACATTGAAATGGGCTGGAGCGGAGAAATCAACCTAGAGTACTTCTGCTGCCACCTTGTGGGAAAAACGCCGGCAACGCGCATTGCATAGGCAAAACGGCGCATTTGGCCGCCTGTTTCTGCGAACATTTTCCCGATAGCCATAAAGTGTCTGTACATTGAACCCTGTTGAAGAGACAATGATGTCAGAGAAAAGTGGCTGACACAAGAGTGCCTGCATTGAAATGGGAGTTGTTCATAATATAGAACATGGTCCACTGCTTGTAAAGGACACCTCATGGAAGAAACAGGAAATGCTCCCTGGAGTGTGCTATTTATAAAGGGGTTTGACTGTATATGATAACAACCAGGTAATTGGGGCAAAGGCACCATGTTAAGCTGCTATATTGAGCCAAACCCCTTTGAAATTAATTTCAGGGCTCTAAGAAAACTGCACAGCAAGAGTCTTCACTGCGAAGGCGTTCTCCCTCCAAGTTGTATATGCCTGCTGCAGTTGGGAATCAAACCCACAACCATTTGCACAAGCAGCAATTTTTGGAATGCCTGCAAGAGGTTTCACCGCCAACCATTGCAGCGACTTCCTCCTCTTTGCCGTGCTCCAGCCACCTCAGCTCGAGAACAGCGTTGGTGAGCGGTGCCACGGGAGCAAAAGCAAGGCACTCACCTGCGGACCGGTCTTCCACAGGGTGTGCTGGGCGTCCAGGACGGCCGTGTCGATAGTGACTGTGTGCAGTCCCTGGCCGGTCAGTGCCACCAGGAACTGGGCCTGGAAGTAGTCGTTGTGCGGCTGCACCACCTCGCTCAGCTGGACCGCATCTCCTCCGGGCGGGACCTGCACACGGAGATCGGTCGGAGCACGCGTGTTGCTTTTCCTTCAAGTGACAGGCGGTCACGTGACGTCAAGAACTGGTGGTTGCGAGACATTGAGAAAGAAATGAGCTTGGAGGGAGCATTCAGCCTTGCTGGCAGCCTGAAAAGCCAACGCTTTGCAAAGCTCTTCTTTTTTTTCTCGTAGTGCAGGCCTAACATGTGACTACAGAACAATGGCTGACTTTTCAGGGGGTTAAGTGCTAAGAGTCTAGAGAACAAAAAAAGCAACATACACTATGGCACTGCGTGTGCACGCTTTTTGTTTCATTATTGAGCTTATTTTTGCTCCCAACTCTCTAAAGCGTATGAAATACCACAAAGCCCAGATCACTACCTTTGTATTGTCCGAGTGTGGCCACACTGTCATAGTTTCACCTGCACCACAAGAGTGTTCTGATGCGACAATAACGTCTTTGTCTGACACTCCCTTATTTCTTTTTGGCTGCGATTGTGCTGTGTGACGCATCCTTCTCATTTTCCCTTTGTCCATGTTATGTGCACTTTGCCCTCGCCAGGGAAGGATTACTAGAAGAAGCTAGCAGTCAAAGGTCATACGAGGAAGGTCCACTGCCGACATTCACCTTGGTGTCCGATGTGGCATTCTGGCTCCGGCCAGGTGGTGTGGTGGCGAGGGAGACGAGAACCTTGTGTACGGTGCGGGCAGGGGACCCTGGCGGTGATCGGTGCTGCACCACGCCCTCAACACGCAACGCCAGCTGCGCATGCTGTGCCAGGAACAGGGGTTCGCCCGTGCCCTTCTGCTGGGGCGACACGGCCAGCTGCACGCCACACGCAGCAGTCAAGGCACAATCGTTACAACACAACCGCGCAGATACGTGTGTTAAGCCATGCAAGGAGCTTGCACTAAGTCGGGCATGCAAGTGTAGCAAACCAGTTTTGGCCTTAAAGGGCCCCTGAACAGAACGCAAACATACTAAGTGTGCCACACTTTAGGGGCCCACCTTGTCGTCCGTGCACTGTCTCGTGTCACACAGTCAATACAGCCATAAAATAATGCTAAGAATCCCGTGATGGTCACGGGAATGCTGAGGCAGTGGAAATCCCGTGACCATCAAGGAAATCACTTGGTTACTCGTGCTACCCGCTTCCTCAAGTTGCAAGTTCCTCAAGATGCAGCTGCACTAAAAAGCTCCCAAACTACCCAGAGATCGAAATTTAGTTGTGGTGCTTCTGTTGTCCGCACAGTGTTCAAGTAGTTTTTTAAAAGGCTACTCTGTTATAGTCTTCTTTAAAGACTAATTTTTCTTAGTCTTTTGTAAGATATTTACACGCAAAAAATTTGGTCTGTCTGTTGGCCCTTCTGTTCAATGATTCCGCCACCCGCTGCAAGCTTAACCCCTTGCTTTGCGCCCACCCATCTTGACCTGGTGGCTGCATTCATACTTGTGAACATTGCCAATCCCCAAAAAGCAAATATTACGCACATTTCAGGTGCTACATCATTACCAAAGTGTCTTTTTATTTAAAAAATGCCGATGGCGCCTTATCTTATGCAGGGCCTCTAGACAGAAGACTATCGTCTTTCGACATCCTTTGCAAAGAAGCACGGAGATAAGCGAGCAATTTTTTTACACCTCCCTAACAAGCTCACTCGTTCTTTCAGAATGCTGTGGCCATCCCATGGTGCAAATATGAAAGCACTGTGTGCCATGCCGATGCTCGATCATGAACAACAATTCCCGTGCTCCCGACCTTTTGTCACGCAAGCAAGGTAGTAGCATCGGCATCATATTGCTTCTTTATGCTACGTTGCTGTGCCTTGGCAGTTGTAGTGCCTAGTGCATGTTTACACTGGAGGTAGGTGCTTCGCACAAAGATTTCTGACAGCGACGCCTCTGAGCAACTGGCACAACCAACACGTGGAGGAAGCCTTGCTCCGAGAAAGCCATGCAGCCGCAAACGCTGCGTTACATTGCCAACGTGGGCATAGTCACAATTACTGGCTACACCTACCCCTATCAGTGATAGAGAAGGGTGGCAAGGCAGAGAGGAAACTGACACCAACCAAAATGACTGTTCTATACCCTGTAGCTTTCTTGTTAATGCCCTTATTCACATAATTCTTGCAGCAGAATGTTCTAATTGAACAAGCGCACAATTATCTCTTCATCACAAATTTTAGACTATAGGGTTGTTCACTGCCCCTTTAAAGACCAGTAGTTGTCTTGCCTACATGCTGCATGCCCGGCCCATGTCGATTTCTTCTTGATATCAACTATGCTGTCCTTAACACCCGTTTGTACTGTGACTGACTCTGCTCCCTCGTCTTTCCATGTTACTCCTATCACTTCCCATTCCATGGCTCAAAATCACACATGCCTTTCAAGATATGCTGCAGTTACAGCAAGAGCACCCTATCTCTTGTTGTCAATGCTGTGATCGCTGATTCAAAAAGTCAAATGAGGATTTAATAAATGCAAGAGATCTAAAGCAAACTAGCAGTCCTAGCTCTTGGCACCGACAACAAGACCTCTAGTCACAAAGTGCATACGCAGTACCTTGATGGTTGTGGCCTGCAGGGCTTGGAAGAAGTAGCGTGGCAGGCATGGGGCCACCAGCACTAGCTCCTGGCTCAGGCGTTCCACCAGCTGCACCTGCTACTCGAGCAACACAAAATTGAAGTGATCCTCGAATCACTGTGCTTGAGAAGCGTAACAAAGGTATTCAGGCTATGAATACTCCTTCTAGAGCCGATTGTGTTCATTCTTAACCCACAAACATCCACTGACATTCTTACAGAGTCATGCTTTTTTCTGTTCACACTTATAAATCACACTCACAAATACACTTATACATCGCTGTCACCACCTCATCCTCCCTGTGGAGAAAAATTTGCTAGAAAAGCTTACCCTACGGAGTGACGTGAAAAGGACGCCCCGTTCTCAGCTGTTGCACACAAAGACGCTATAGCCGTATTTGTCAACTCTTCGACGCGGCGCATAGGTGGCACATGAGGCAGGTTGTCAACAAACACTGATTTATTAACCCAAGATACAGCTAAAAGCGACAATCACAGTATGGCGTGCTGACAGAGAAACTTCGCAAAACCGACCAAGTGTACACTTGCCGGCAGGCGCTACGGTTATCACACAAAGGCTAGCAGCCGAGCGCATGGATGAAGAGCCACCTGCTAGAGCAGTGCATCCACCTATCGTGCAGGCGCGAGAACATCTTACTAGGAGCCATCGCCAGGTGGAAGCAAGATAATGAAAGAGGGCGTTGTCACTAACGTCCAATGACAATAGGCCAAGCTCAGTGACGTGCGCTAGCGTGAAACAAGGAGAAGGGCATTGCCTGGGCATGTTCCGGCCCATGTCTCTGTGTAAGGATGACCAATGAATGGCTTGCACCAGACAAAAAAAGCCTGGCAGCAAAGCTGCGGTAGCCATGTCACCGATTAACCAGTGCCACGGGGCCAGTACTCGCGCTAGCTGGGGAACGAGGCTCCAAAGGGCAGGGTGGGCTCGATTCCCACAACACAAATCACTACAATGTGGTGATGCTCGGAAAAGACACTGATGCAAGTAAGACGTAGTAAGCACAAACACTGCCCTGTGTTAGCGCACACTTCTTTCCTGGAATGGTGTCATTTTCAGACTTTACCATTTCATGATGAATCCTCCACTCGTGCAACAATCCGTTCTTCTGTAAATTTACTTATGCAGACATCCAGGCACAAAGCAGTTGAGCACAAAAAACACTGTAAACGAAACAGCCACCTATCCTGTCTGCAGTGATCTTTGGCCTCGTATGCTTCGTGCGTAATGTTTGCACAAGTCTGTATGAGCAACTAGCTCAAACCAGAGCCTTTACTTTTTCTAATTAGTGGCTTTAACTACCGCATATGTACGCACAACACTGTCGCTCACTATGTCTATAAAATCTGTGCAGTCCAAATATGAGCTAAGTATGCAAAACCATGTCCAGAGGACCACAGGACACAGTCATTTAGTTTGCACCGGGCTAGTTCATTTGCACCAGTGCTGAGTTGTGAAGTGCCTATCATCGTTTTTTCCTTGTACTCCTGTCATGCTTCGCAGTGCGTCACTTTTTACAACGTCACAGCAATGCAGCTCTCTGCTACACTAGAACCGACAATTGTTCATACATGATCGACATGGGTTCTCCAAAAACATGATTTGAACGATGTGGCTACGAAAGAGCCTCACCTGTGGAGTGAGGGTGTTCTGGTGCCGCAGATCGCGCAACCAGAGCAGCCCCCTGTGTGCAGCCTCCAGGAGCCGGTGCTCACTGAGTGACGAGGAGCCAGAGCTCGGCTGCTGCTCCATCCACACCAGGCTGCTGCCTTCCTCGCTAGAGCTTCAAGCAGACCACAGGGTTACACTCAAACCTCATTATAACAAAATTTCATCGTACATAAAAATAAGTTTGTTATACCCAAAAAATTTGTACTAAAGGTATATTTTAACCCTTTGTCTATTGCAAGACTATTCTTCATTTATGCCCCTCTGCTGTGGTCCAGTGGCTAAGGTGCCATATCTACTCGAATGTAACGCAAGTTTTTTTCAAAATTTCTCTGAAGTGATTTGGGGGTCCGCGCTATAATCAAAGCACTTAAAATCGTGCCTTCGCAGTGCCGCCCCACTGGTTCCTTAAAATGGCTATGACAAACCTAGCGATCTCTCAACCTTGTGCTGGCAACATATGCACGCTGGCAAAATCGAATCTAATCTAATCCAATCCTATTGTTTGCGATGTGCACATGGCAACGTGTTTTACGGGCGGTTCATTTCCTTTGTGCTTCCACGACTTCGGCTCGAGCAAATGACAGCGCGACGAGTTCATACGAAGACTGCCTTAAGAGAAATGCAATACTGATGACTGAGGAAATCGGGAGCTCAGCCGCAATTTGACGGTTAGATGTGGCGGAATCTACTATCCGTGGGTGAAAGCTCCAGCGTGAAGCGCTCTTCAAGAGTGAGCCCGGCCAAAAAGGCTTCCGTGGACCCCGTTGTGGCCGTCACACAGAACTCGAAAAAAAAGTGGGGGAGTTCGTGATTGAGCAGCGAAATCGTCTATTGGGGGTCAACGTTGAGCTGATTCAGCGGAAAGCCCGAAACATAGCTCGAGAGATAAGAATCCTACTGGAGAACTTCATGTGGATGGGCACAAAATTTCATGCGCAGAAATGGATTTTCCCTCCGGTGAACAATGTCGATAAGGCAGAAGCTACCAGCAGATTGCGAAGCGAAGCTAGTGGAGTTACAGGGCTATGTGCTCGATTTGCGCCGCTCGTCGCAAATGTTGTTGGGGCACATTGGCAACGTGGACCAAACTCCAGTTTTCTTGAACATGCCTATGTCAAGGACTGTCAGCGAAACAGGAGCCCCCCAAGTTCGCATAAGGACAACAGGCAACGAGAAGACGCGGCTAACCGTGATGCTCGCCTGCTTGGCGGATGGGCGCAAGTTGCCGCCATACATCATTTCCCGGCGGAAAACCATCCCGAAGGAGCTGTTCCACAGGGATGTGATTGTCCGCTGGCAAGAAAAAGGTTGGATGGACACTCTGCTTATGCTTGACAGGGTCAAGACTGTGTGGTTCCGACAGCCAGGTGCGCTCCTCCACCAAGTCTCCATCATAGTTCTCGACTCATTTCACGGTCACCTAACGCCCGAAGTGAAGAGGCTGATGCGAGAAACTCAGACGCAGCTCGTCCTTATTCCCAGAGGTATGACGTCCGTGCTGCAGCCATTAGATGTCTGCCTGAACAAATCATTTAAGGATAGAATGCGGCAGCTGTACGAAGAATGGAAGGGAGAAGATCGGGCTTTGACACCTACAGATAGTGTAAAGCGACCTAGCGCCGCGAAGATTGCCGAGTGGATGTCCGCGGCTTGGTACGGCCTGCCGCACGACATGATAGTTCGCGCGTGTAAAAAGTGCTGCATATCAAACTACATGGATGGCACGGAAGACGACTTCATCTGGGAGCAATAAAGTGACAAAGAGGGCTCGACCACCGGTGGTGATGGCGATGAAAGCGGTGAATGAACAAAACTCACTTCATATTTAGAAACTTGGATATCTTTGCCACTACCATGTGCCGCAAATAAAGGTATTTTTTTCCCCCTGACTTTACTCGCGTTACATTTGTGTGTTTTTTTTTTCGACACTAAAAAGTCACCCCCCGCGTTACAATTGTGGTAACATTACATTCTAGTCATTACAGTAATCGGCTGCTGACCCGCAGGTCGCGGTGTCGAATCCAGGCTGCGGCGGCTACATTTTCGATAGAGGCGAAAATGCTGGAGGCCTGTGTGCTCAGATTTGGGTGCACATTAAAGAGCCCCAGGTGGTCAAAATTTCCAGTACGGCGTCTCTCATAATCACATGGTGGTTTTGGGATGTTAAACCCCACATGTCAATTATTCTTCATTTATTTCATTATAACCGATATTTCATTACATCTGGGTTTCTTATATCAAGGTGAGCTGCCAAAGCGCCTTTTTTCCTTCATTCATAGCCAGGGTCTCGTTCTGGCAGACTTGGTGCCTTTTGATTGGTGCCTTTAGATTTACTATACAATTCAGTCTAATAACTTCCCCTATACTTTCCTTGGCATTATTGTCTGTTAGGTCTGATTATTATTGTGTCAAAGCACAAAAAAATGAGCCCTTAATTATACACTCGTTTCCCTTATTCATTAACGAGGGTCTCGTACTGGCAGATTTGGTGCCTCTAGGTTGTATACGGGGCACTATTGGTCAGCTGCCAGCTCGTAATAAGTTAACATGCCGCGTGACGCCAAAGAGGAAAATAAAGAGTGTTCCACACTCATCGTCATGGCTATAGGTAGCACTGACTGATACTCCCACCTTTATTACACATACACTCCATAAAGTGGACTGGCCGATTGCCATCATGGTATCTCAGTTGGTAGAGCATCGGACGCGTTATTCAAAAGTCGCAGGTTCAGTCTCTGCCCACACAAGTTATCGTTTCGTCCACTTTTCATTTTTCACATTTACATTACGATTATTTCTAATAACATCTGCCATACTTTCCTCGGCATTATTGTCAGTTAGATCTCATTAATATCGTATCAGAGGTGCTACAGCATAGCTAGCTCTAATCAAATTAGTCTACATTTTGATAATGGAGCTGCATTTTTGCATGACAACACATCTGTTACTACATGCAATCTTCACATAATCTGACATATCAAATATTCAGTATTCATTATAAGCATGCACACAGATACTTGTGAAGAAAAAAAAAGTCTGGACAAGATATGCAAGTGAGGTGCCTCCAACAAGCCAGCAGAGGACCTCCTGGGGATTATGATTGTCCTGCTGACACCTTGCTGGGTCAATATGAGGCATGAGAACAACAATAACTTACATGCATGTGTTGTGCGCTGCCATAAATAATCATTACTTTCATTATCAAAAAATGTGTTGGGGGATAAACAAAAGTAAAAACGAGTTTGACTCATCAGGAGTTACTTGCAACTTCTTATGAGCCCACAAGTATATTTCTACGGAAAAGAAAACTAGCGGGGCTTATATATAGTAAAAGTTTTTTAAGCTGTGACGTTTAGTGATATCCACCAGAAGACTGACCTCACTTTTTCTTTTCTGAACTTATTTTGGCTAATAATTTTTTCTCCATTGAACTGGTGCCTCGCATGACACCACACAGGAAAGCTTGTTTCATTACATTCGCTTCCAAAGAACATTCAAAATTACCTGTCTCATGACAGCAACACTTGATCATTTAAACCTTTGTGATTAAATCTTTGAATTTTCAGGAAAAAACTTTTCATGATGGTCAAATCACTTGGTGTTTGAATGTACAAAACGTGTAAAGTCGAGAAAAAATTGTGAAAAAAAAAAATGAACAGTTTTTTAGGTGTCAGTATTACACAGAACTACAAGACGTCTCATGGAACTCGAGAGCGTGGTATTCCTTGAAACACTGGTCTACCCACTGTGCCTTATCGGCATCTGCACACCCAACACACATCTCCTTTCTCCTCTTAGGAGTAACAACTTGTGCTGGCAATCACACAGCCTATTTATTCTCTGTGTGCGGCTACTATGGGCAGAGTAAACCCGGTTACATCAAGAACCAGAACACCTCGCGAGTTTCGGGGGATTGATTGATTGATTTGTGGGGTTTAACGTCCCAAAACCACAATTTGATTATGAGAGACGCCGTAGAGGAGGAGTTTCGGGGGATAAAAATCAAAGAGCAGTGTCAATAAAGATGAAAATCAACTGCCACCATCCCTGCGAAAGAGTACCAATAAAGGTAAAAATCGAGTTTCACATGCCTCTGTTGCTATCTTAGAGTTTTCTAAAATTAACTAGTCACTCTGGTGCTGCGATCGTTGAGCGACCATGGGAATGATGGGTACTACACGAGTTGGTCTACTCTTCGTACTTGCGGGCCTCGAATCGCGCTTGTGGCTTTGTTTATCGCTGTGTTTTTGTTTTGTTTCGAATGAAAAAACGAACCGTTCTGAACTTTCTGACCCAGTTTGAACTGGTGAGCCTTACAAATTAGGGTGGGGAAATGCAACTGCTGAGCATCTACTGAATTTTGTTTCATGACAAAACAGCTCCAAGCCACGCAAACCCAAGCGGAGTAAGAAGTATGAAGACCAGACAAATCTGTGTACTGCCCTTCCTTCCTATGGCGGCTGAAGCGCCGTGCGTTGCAGTTCTCATTCACACTGGCGCCAGAGTTCCTTCTAGGGTATTTGTAGGAAACTCTATGGTTGCGATCGTGCGATGAAACTAAAACCACGAAACGGTGCAGCCCGATGGCACGGCTGCACGCCACGCAATGCGCTGGTGCTAGAACTCGGTTCTATTTACCTTTTCAAGAAGGTAGCACAATCATTTCTAACGCTTCTTGTATAGGAAGCGGCAGTACCTCCCAATGAGCATGCGTTGTCATTACGGAGTGAAATTATTCGTCGAGAAAGGTGCCCGTACGGCAAAGACCCTGCTGGGCACAAAACTGCTGCTGCACACGCCTGGCAAAAAAATGCAAAAGGTTAAAATTCCATAGGATTCTCAGAACTGTTACATGATAGCTATAATTTTTCTGCTTTCCAACAGCCGCTGTCACGAGGTTTCAAATCGGGGCACTCACTTGATGCCTTGGTTGTATTGGGAGATGCGGTCAATGGCCTGCATGACCAGAAGGGCATTCTGCTGCAATCTGGTTCAAGGGGGTAAAAGGTCAAGGGTGCGAACCACAATTGCAGGGCATTTTACATCAGCGGTCGCTAACTAATTAGCAAAGACATAGTTTCTGGCGGGTGAAGAGAGATCAGTGGGTCGACTGCAATCTCAACTTGGCATGCATCCTGCTCAGCAATTTCATCGGCAACAACTTCACAGGAGCAATTCATGCGGAATAACAGTGAAGGATATGCTGCCTTCATTTTGATACATTACGATAATAAATCGACTGATTATCAATAAATTCAGCCAAATTCGTATCCCCTGCTGGCTGATCCCCTAAAATCTCCTCTATAACTGCAAGGAGCTCCACATCATTCTTTTCTTTAGCAACCACGCTGTTAGTCAAGCAAGGCAACAACCATTTTCTCTATACTACAATATAATGACATGATTGGATGAGCTCCCGAACTCTGTAATCTCCACTCGAGTACTAGGAGGATCGTAAACTGCATTAACTAATGAAGCATCACAGTGAAAAAGAGCATTAATGTCCAAACAGAACGTTCATCAAAGACAGTCACCATTCCGACACTCTAAAGAACATATGTATTGCTCTCTACACCCTTTTGCTTTCTCCACCTTGTCAATGTTTGTTGTTCCAGCATTGGCATTAACAAGCCAAGTCTGCATGTATTATGACATGTAATATGATCATGTATTATGACATGTATTAAGATAGTACCGTCGAATCTCGATAATTTTGAACTCAAAGGGGCCCGCAAATTCGTTCGAATTAAAAGGAGTTCGCATTAATGAAAGCTAAATAAACGAAGGGCTCTCCAAGCAATGGCGCATGTGCATTGAGCTAACACACGAGGGGGAAGTTTCAGAAGACTTACATTTATTCACAAATCACAGGACATCTGTTATTAATTGATGTAATCAGTGATGCGCATCTGCACACGTTTGCCTTGCAGCAAGTTAATCAATTTCGCATGCAACTTGCACAGCATTTCTACTTCAGCTTCAGCATTCTCCTGGCAAGAAAGGTTGCGTGCGGAAATGTCCAGCGCGGACACTTCCTAAAGACGACGACAACGACTGCCTCTCCGCTACCCAGCTGCAGCATGGAAGGCACGTGACGAGAAAGGAGGAGCGTCTCCACCCGGAGAGAAGCAGACCAGCATTTGAAAAAAAAAAAAAAAAACACTCCATGGCAGCTTTTTTTTTTTTTTTTCACTCTTCCTGCGTGTCATTGAAAGGAGAAGGGTTACGTGGCAAGGTACAGAAAAAGTGGATGCGTGGCACCGGCGCATGAGAAACCCCCCCCTCTCATGGTGCAGAGCCGTGCTACCGCAAGGGGCAAGGGCTGCAGAAGACAGTGCCTTTTTCCTTTCCTTCAACCACACAGTCATTTAACCCAGCGACAGCTTTCTTTTTTTTCCTCTCTCTTTGCACGCGGTGTTGGAAGGAGAAGGGTCTTTGCGTGGCAGAGATGGAAATGGGAGAAGCGTGACACGAGCACGTCGCAGATCGGCATTTGAGAGAGAGCAAGCATTCCACTATAGCTTTTTCTTTCCTTTTCATTTTCTACGCGCACAGCGTTGAGATGTCGCAGGTGCCGCCGCGAGATTGGGCAGGGTGCTGAGAGCATTTTCGGAGCACGGTATGTTCGAATCAACCGTCGCAAGTGCTTGCGCGTTCGAATTACTGGGCGTTTTCGCCCATTGGATTACACATAGCTTTTACGGGACCTCATCGTGAGTTCAAATTAACGGGAAGTTCGAATTGAGCGTGTTCGAATTAATGAGATTCAACTGTATTATGATTTACGACATGCATTATGATCAATCGTTCATAATTTACATAATTTGATAGCAAGGTTATGAAGACCAATTTCAAAGCAAGTGGAAGTGTTAGAATAAGCTATAGGTGCACAGTCGAACTCCGCTACAACGAACGCCGCTTCAACGAAATTTCCGCTACAACGAAAAATTCATAATTCCCTGCCTTGAAATGCGTCAACGAAGTCTAAAACACATGTTTGCACCAATAGAAACCGTCGCTGTTTAGCAAGCATGGGCGCCACCATTGCTCGATAGCGATGGCAATGAGACTGCACTGCTTTTGCCATTGGCTTGCTTTAGAGCCGCAGACGATTCGAAGCTAAAGCTCAGTCGCTGAGTTCATGGTTTCTTTTACGCAGCTGCTGGGTGCAAACGCAGAACGATGCCTTTCGATTCCGATGCTTATCATTATGTTCGGGCTTGGCCAGTGTGGTAAATAATCAGAGCGGCTGTTCATCCGCATTACAAACAAAATCAGCTAGCCACGAGCGATGGATGATAAGAATGGCATAAAATAATGAAAAAGTCGCCATTCCACGATACCCTGTCTCCATCTCGGCGTTGTCGGATACACTTTGACGGCGGACAGCTGCTGGTGTTAACGTGTTAATGCAACTGTTTGGTTCGTTCACGAAAGCGGTGTTAGGCGTTGTTTCAGCGTGCTTTTCACCACGGCCTCGCTATGCATGGGTGAGAATCACGTCGTGACACTACTGGGAAAGAATAGGAAGCAGGGGACGTTTTTTTAATTTTGAGAACAAATGTTCCTTTGTTTTGCTAGCTCAGATCAGCTATATTTTTTCGATTTCAATTCAAAAAAATTTTCACTTCAACGAAAATCTTTCCGCACCCCATCAGTTTCGTTGTAGCGAGGTTCGACTGTATTTTACAACAGCTAATCGTAATTCAAGTGCGAATGTTTATGTTATGATCGTACAGTCTGTCATGCTATACTTCTTCACAAACCAAATTCAGAGACCCGCTCAAATCACATGATACCATTACGTGCTGGCACCAAGCACTCCTAAGAGGCAAAAAAATTTCATATTCCCGCTGAAACGCCTCGTATACAACATCTCGTTAAACACGGTACAGCCTTCACTGAAGCAATCATGTTTAGCAAAATATTTCAACCACACAAGATATAAACAGGCTTTGAGCAACAAAGATGCCTAATATACTATTACTGTAGCATTTGTGATCTATTCCTCACCAATTGCACACAAAAATAGCAAAAGTAAATAATGTCTCTAAATGAGGATGCCATGATGCAAAGGGATATGCTTACTTAAATGTTAAAATAAATGTAAACGCTGCTAAGAAACACACATGGGAATCAGTCTAGTTTCAGATAAACATAAAAAACACGTAATACTTTAGCATTTTTTGTTAATTCAGAGGATGCTGGTTCTTAGATAGCTATTTCAGTTACCCAGGCTTAATCATTTCAGCTGATCCTTATCATTAAAGGTAGCTAACACAGCAGTGTTAAGATTTCAGGGCCAAATACCATCAAAACTGGATGATCCTTGAAAGCAATTTGGGAATGGCAAATGACGACACGAGTATGGAATGGACATAAAATTCCGGTATCCAAGACCTCGGTAGGCCTTTCAGTTCATACGATGCAGATGGCAGATAACTGGTCATCTACAAAACAAATTTCCTGGGAAGGAAAAATTCATAAAGGGCATGGATGGCAGGAAGAGATTTGGAAATTTGCAAACTTGAAATGCTTCCAGCCGCATAAGTTGAGATTGATTAGAGAAATCCTCGTGCTGTACTAAACCTGAATGGTAAGTGGCATATCAGAAAGCATACGAGTATCCTGGCTGAATTTACGACAGATGTGACAGGTAGTAGTGTTTTCTTTGGAGTATATGTTTTTTTCGTAGTTTATAAACCACTCTTCATCTAAATAGGACCCAACAAGCTGATCACAATTGCGATGGTGCACGCACAAAAATTTGGTTCCCAATTACTCTGAGCAGTGGACAAGAAGAAAACTGGCCATTCAAGGATACAGTTGGACGTTACGCAGGGTGCCTGGGTCTGCATCGAACAGCGTCTGGTACAGAACGCCGTATTGGTCACCCAGGGACTTGAAGTCGCGGGAACACTTGCGCAGCTGCATGCCATGAGAAAAAAATGGGATGCCTTGTGAGATGGACAATGACAATGGAAAGTGATTTCGAGATGCAAATGTGGGCCTCTCCTTCAAATATGAAAATGATGTAGGACGAAAAAATTACGTACACATTACAATGTTCACTCCATGAAGCATGACCAACCAGAAGATGGCATGTACAGTGTGGTTGAACATATCACATGTTGGAGGCCTGTGAGCCATTATGCTACCTATGCTGTGTTTATAAAGTACATCAATATTCCCCATGTTTTATGACAGGAGGCAACTCAGTAGAGCACAGACACACTTTCAACTAACAGCACTATCCTACTCATGACTCATAATGAAAGTGTGTCACTTACAGTAAAAATACACTATGCTATTCCAAAAACAGCATTCTTGTCTCACTTACCTTATGACGAGTTTTGTATTATCGATTTGTAACTACCATATACACTCGACTAAGAGCCGCACTCGTGTAAGAGCCACTCCCTCCCACTCGGCAGTCTAAATTATGAAAGTAAAAAAAAAAAAGCTTGCCAGCAAGCAGCAGCGTCGTCGCGTCCCTTGGATTTTAAACACGTGTCGTGCAGATTGTAAAGAGTTTTTGGGTCACAGGGATTTCTAGTGCCATAGGCGGCGCTGAGAATGATTGGATACATGAATGTGCAGATGACCCGAGCAGCATGTACGACCCGCACCTGAGCAGCAATACCGACGAAGACATCTAGCGAGGTTGTCCGCAGCTAGGCATTCCATCATTAGGCATACACTCAAACCTCACTATAACAATGTTGCATCTTATACAAAAAAAAAGTTCGTTATATCCAAAACTTTATTATAAAGGTACATTTCTAACACTGTGCTTAATGCAAGACTATTTTTCATTTACTTCATTATAACCAATGTTTCGTTATAATCAAGTTCGTTGTATTGAGGTTTTGTATTTGGCGTGATTAAATAGGTTTTTCTATACATGGATCGAAAATCTAACAAAATTTCACCCAAGAAAAGGCTACACACCATCAATATTGGCGAAAAAATTGCAGCCCTTACACGAGCGTATACAGTATTTACATTTTCAGACGGTCCCTTCAAGTTATCTGAATTATTGTACGGTGGTTGTATTACAATTCCATGCAACATGCTCCCGTACCAGATCTTGATTTTAAAAATACTGGTATAGAAGGTTACCTGTGCAACGACGCGTCCACACTTCTGAAGTTCGTCTCGCGTGGCTGACGCAACGGAGGCAGCAATGGCTGGAGGAGGTGCTGTGCGAAGGCAGCTGCACGCCTGCAGCAGCTGTGCGTGTGCCCGCACCCCTTCGCAGCGCAGCCGCACGTACTCTGCCTGGAACTGCAGCGCATGCGCGGGTGTCGTGGCCGCCTGCGAATGGGCCCGTAAAGAAGTGCAGAAACCCAGACATTTGAGCATTTCCGTTCTGGTACTATGACGTACGGCAAAATCTTGAGCATGTACACGCCCCTAAGTAATTAGCTCTGGCAGTTAGTGGGCAGGTGGAGAGCGTGGTGCTTTCCCGGGACGGCACCAAGACTCAAGATGGCGGCCAGAAAGCCTTTCTACAAGAACGAAAAGCAACAGTGCAAGTATACTTTCTCTGTAGCCTTCTCGCTCTCATTCATAGAATGGCGCATAACGACAGCTTACAAACACAAAAAACACAATGGTAATGCAATCAGGCTGCGAGAAGAATGGCATGAAGTGCCTGCAACAATGAGCAAACGCAACTGTGCTAAGCAACAAATGCCGATCTTGAAGGCTTTACTCTTGCTGGCCTTCTCGTCATAGGCGCCATCTTAAAAAGTACAGATCTCAAAGGCCAAGCTTCTGCTAGCAGCACTCTGAAAATCGTCATGGGTGCCTTGCGCTACGTCCAGCATACAATTATTATGTAGCGGAAAGAAGGTGAACATTCAGGACAAATATCAGGTGCACGTGCTCAGATATCAAGCTGTTAGGCAGCATTAAATGAGATTAAATTAAGCTACCGTAGCATGGACACTACTACTACGGAGAAATTTGAAATTAGCAGTGAAATTACAGCAGGTGCTTGCTGAAATTTCACTTTAATGACACAAGGAAAATGGTTCCAAATAATACAGAATTTTAGGAGAAGATGAAGGCTCGCAGAGGTGATCCAACAACAGTTGTCGCTGAAGCCAACACAAATAAAATTGTCTTGCCTCGACAGACATGAGTCCCCCAGTAGAGATGTCGCAACATGGCCTGTTCAACAATTTTTCAACACACAGTGACTGTGTGTTGAGAAGCTCTCTAGCAAGTGTCTATGAATGAAAGAATCTTGCAGAACACAGCCAGATGCATTAGTTGAGCATTGTTAAGGATAAACTCCTTCAGAGACACAGGCAGGAGAATAGACAACAATTACACACATAGCATGTTGCCTAAATCTGAAAACAGTGCATGGATGTATGTCCTATGCTTACAGATACAACACAGCTTGCTCATTGCACTTATGCGGTATCGCTAAATCACAGTTCCTTTACAAGGAAGCCGAAGTGGTTTTGGAATTCGGTAAACCTTCGTGGTTAACAAGGACAAATGCCATTTTTGAGGATGTTCTTAAATATTTCCACGATTGATGCACAGGTGTTTCAGAAAACATGAAAAGAAAGATTTCACCTCGCACCAACTACGCTCAATGTGTGGAAGGGAATGATGTCATTTCCGGTCCAATTGACAGTCCCGCTTCGTACTTCAACAAAGATACCCGCAACTCAGTGATTCGAACTGACCGGGAGAGCACTGTACCAAGGGCCCAAGTAAATGCAGATATGCTGGAAGTATTGCAGCCGTATTACAATAACTGCCATAACGACAAAGGTAAACAAGCGTCTATCGTAACTTCAACAACAGCCTGAGTGATCAGCTTGACCATCGCGCCATTGCCATGGTGAATGACACGGCTTGCCATTCTAGAGTCAGACTAGAGCTCTAGTCTATGACCCTGTAGCAACACCGCGTTCACCCAGTCTCAAAATTATCAGCTGCCACAGCCAGCGTTTTTTTGCAGATGAATGCAATTTATGTTTGATTTTAAAAACTCTCACATTAGTAGTATTTGAATTCAGCAGTTAACAAATTTTGATTCCACCCTCTAAGCTCTAAAATCTTTATCTTATTTTTGCATTTACTTCAGGTTCCCTTCAACCCTCAATTTCAATACCATGAAAAGACCACACTGACAAACCTTCTTTCCCTGTGTCAGGCGAGATTCGATAATAAAATGTTTATATTAACATGGCTGCGTTATTAAAGTTCGCATGCCCCTTTCTCCAGTGAAAACTGAGAAAGCTGGCCCTCGTATGTCGCTGCTGATGTGAGACTGGGTAAATGCAGCACGTTTATTCGTCATGCACACTCGGCACGTTGCGAAATTCATCACTCCCAAACCCTCCCTGCGTGTCTGTTAAGAACACTGCTGCATGGTGTTCTCGAGTGAAGGTCACGTTCACACGATGCAAGCACGCTGCTCGAATACCTCCAGCTATCGAGATCTGCAACTGGCATAGTCGTTGAGCCATTTAGCGCAGCAGAGTGGCAATCCGTGGCGAACACTTTAAAGTCATCAATTGGAGGCCCGAGCTCGTTGTGTAGACGATCACTGCCGTCACTGTCAGAGTCATGCGAAATAGCTTGTGCCTACTGCACGGTCGCACGGGCCGCTGACGGACATGTTACGGCACACACCGCTATGCATTTCCAAAAGGCGCTTCCAGGAAAACGTCATCGAAGGCAGTCAATATAGGTGCCGACCTCCGAGCATTCGCCCGCAGCTCGTTTTTGTATATACGAGTTAGAGGTGCCGCCTCGCTCTGCTCGCCAGCATCAAAGTACAGAGCTTGTTTTGCAGAAATATTCAGTGTTGATGTCACCGTTTGTGAGCAAAAAAATCATCTTGACCCGTGAACAAAAAATCAAGAAAGATGCAAATATATAATAAATAATAAACATTTTCAGTTTGAGTGAGAATCAAACCAAAGCCGTTTGTGCGACAAGCGTGCTCTAACACAGAGCCATACTACTGCTTGAAACTTCCTTGGAAAAAAAAAAACACTGCGAATGTCACGTAGCGCAAGGGGTCTCCTTAGCACGAGTAAATGGCATGGCAGAAGCGTAGAATCGCAACAGCCATCTAAACCGGTCAATTGCACAATGAGTGAGTGTTTGAAAGGCCCACCCATCAGCAAAGCACTGGGACATATTTAATCCTCATCAGTTGCAGAGGTATCAACAAAGCAAACAGCTGTGCAGTGTTGCCTTACAGATGCCTTGTGGGCCCTTCGTCGATTCGCAAGAATTACAGTAGACTCTCAATAAATGGCACCTGAAAAGATCAAGAAAATATGTTCCATTTAAGAGGAGTTCCGCTTACTGAGAGATGAACGTGTGTGCAGAATGCAAGCCCACAACCAAACATAGCAGAGAGGATTGTTCCGTTTAACACATTTCCATTTTGCACTAAGAGTCTACCGTATGATGTAGTGAGCACTTAACAATCATACTTGCGGTAGACACCACAGAACACTTTGAAACGGACAATGTTACATAGTTGTTTTTTTCCTGGTGGCACAGCTGAGGCATGCACCAGAAACCAAAGCCAGACAAGCAATTGAGAAGGCGATGCACAAGGAGGCAAATTACACTGCTGCGTTGTACTATTGAAGGCAAAGCTCAAGCGTCCACGAAACTTTTTCTAGCTTTTTTTTTATTAGGCGCGAAGCTCCTCCAACCCGCACTCCACCATTGCCGTCGACGGTGCCTGCACTGGGCAAGCCCGCTGAGCAAAACAATAGGTGGGCTCCCGGTGGGCACAGGTGTGGCAGCAGATGGTTTGCGCCGCGCGCGCCGCACACTCATTCGCTCATCGTTCTCATCATCACGCACAGGAAATGCTCTTTCTACCCTACCGCCTTCATGAACGCCAGCCACTAGATAAGGCGCATAGTCGTTTGCGTCTCATTTGTAAGGAGCTTCGCTCATCGGTTTGCTTCGTACATGAAACAGCTGCTCGGTTTTGTTTAGATGTGAAGCAGCCCTCTGACTAGCCTGTGTAATGCTGTCCGTTCGTATCTCCCCGCAAACAGGCCGCAACATGGTCCTCCCCCCCCCCCCCCTTCGCCGGAGTTGTTCGAACGATGCCAAGTAGGTCAAGAGACAGCTGCGCATTGACGTCACTCTCTCTCTCACTCACAGCAGCTGCCGGTTCATCCCAACATACCTAGGAAGTGTTGTTCCTCCGTCCACTTGCAACGCACTTCTTTCTCGCTTCACCCTCTCTACCGCCCACAACGCTCAACCGCACGTCGAGTGGAAACACTCTTTGGGCTTGTTTATCTGCGATGAAACTTACACGAAACACGACCCGCCTCCCGTGTCTTTGCGTTTCAAACAAATGTTCACTCCAGTAAAGACTACACCGAGTTTCACTTCAAACTGTTCTTCCAGCATCCATGTCAACTCCTGTTTTAGCCAGATCAATTGCGTGCGCACCGCTTCTGCTTCGCATCCCATCATCCTTTCCTTCGAGGAGATAGTCCATAATTTTATTTGGTTTGTTTGGCAAGCACAAAGTGAGTGGCCAGGCTTGCGATACCTTCAGTGCCGAAATGGCCCGCACGTAATGGGTGAGTGCATCCGTCAGCTGCATCTGCCCCTTGCGCATCAGAAGGCTCTCCTCGGCTCGGCACAGCTCGGCCAGGCTCACCAGCCAGAAGTGCAGCTGCTCCGAGCTCACCTGGGAGTGCACCAGAAAGGTGTGAGCACACATGCACATTTACATTACAAACATGCACATCACTAAAACTACCTCATTGTTGCTTTTGCAATATCACTACGCAGTCAAACCTCGATGTCATGATACGGATATCACAAATTAACAATTATAAAAAAAAGAAATTAAAAACTAAAATTTCAGAAATACACTGTTACAAATACATGCTTATAACAAACTTTCATGTATAAAAATAGCTGTTTTAGTGCCATATGCGACTTTGTCACAACAGGGTTTAATTACTTACGGTCCCTAGGTATCTGGCATTAGTCTTTTCACTGTCACTGCTCACTGTCCTAGATTTTCCTTTTTTTTATATATGTGCTTTTTATGTGTGGTCATTGGAGGTGCCAGGGCAAGAACGGGAAGGTTGAACTTTGTGCTGCTGAACGATGGCAGCACTCAGCGGTGATAAAGACAACAGATGCCTCTGTGAGCACTATTGTGAGCACCACTGTATGCAATTCTATGCCCCTGTCTCACTATAAGTGTCAAAAAAAATTTTTTTTTTCTTTCAGGAGCTAATTGTCTGTTTTTGACTAAACCACATACTTCAAATTGCAGGTGTTGAACAAAACAAAAGACCGAAAAAATCAATGTTTTTTTTCGCCTTTGCAGTTTGCAAACTTCCAAGGCCTGTTTCCTCAGTAAGCAACATCTATGGGCTGTTTTCCTTTCTGTAAGCAATGAACGCTAGAACTGCTCTCACTGAAAGAGGTGGTAGGAAATACTTGTGTATTTTAGCTGGTACAGTCGAATCTCATTATTTCGAACCTGCGTAATTCGAACTTCCGGTTAATTCGAACACACGATGAGGTCCGTTCAAAGCTATGTGTATTCCAATGGGCAAAAACGCCCAGTAATTCGAACGCCCAGAACTACTGACAGTTAACTCAAACATACCGGGCTCTGAAAATGCTCTTAGCACCCCACCCAATCCCGCCGCGGCACCTTTGACACCTCAACGCTGCCCGCAAAGGAAATGAAAAGGAAAGAAAAGGCTGAGATGGAATGTTTGCTCTCTCTCAAATGCCGATCTGCGACGCGCCCGTGTCACGCTTCTCCCTTTTCCATCCCTGCCGTGTAAAGACCCTCCTCCTTTCAACGCCACGCGCGAAGAGAGAGAGGAAAAAAAAAGAAAGCCGTCGCTGGGTTGAATGATTGTGTGATTGAAGGAAAGGAAAAAGGCACTATTTTGTGCAGCCCTTGCCCCTTGCGGGAGCACGGCTCTTCACCATGAGGGGGGGGGGGTCCCTCACGCGCCAGTGCCACGCTTCCCCTTTCCCTTCCCTGCCACGTAAACCTTCTCCTTTCAACGACATGCGCAAACAGAACAAAAAAAGGGCTACCGTGGAGTGTTGGTTTTCTCTGAAATACCGATCTGCTTTTCTCCGCATGGAGACGCTCCTCCTCTCTCGTCATGTGCTGGCCATGCTGCGGCTGCGTAGCGGAGAGCAGGAGGCTCTGCTATGCAGCAGTCGTTGTTGTCGTCGTCTTTCAAAAGTGTCGGCGCTGGAAATTTTCGCGCGCAACTTCTCTTGCCAGGAGAATGCTGAAGCCGAAGAAGAAATGCTTTGCAAGCTGCGTGCGAAATTGATTGACTCGCTGTAAGGCAGATGCGCATCACCAATTACTTCAATTATTAATGGATGTCCTGTGATTTGTGAATACATGTAAGTCTTAAACTTCCCCCTCGTGTGTAAGCTCAATGCACATGCGCCATTGCATGGAGAGCCCTCCGTTTATTTAGCTTTCATTAATGCAAACTCCTTTTAATTCGAACGAATTTGCGGGCCTCTTCTAGTTTGAATTATCGAGATTCGGCTGTACGAGCACACGGTGGAATAACCCGAAAAAAACACAGAGACACAGGCAAGGGAGACGATACAGACACTGTATCGCCTATACAATGCCTGTATCGTCTAGAGCTCTAGTCTGTGTCCCTTTGTCTTTTACGCTATTCCACAATGCTTCAGAATAGACAGCCACCGACCTTGTTGGCAAGGTTGGTGAAAAGAGGCGCAGCAGCCGCAAAGTGTCCGTAGCGAGTGGCCTGCCGCGCGATTCTGTAGACGCTCCAGGCATCCATGCCTGCCAAACCTTCTTCCAGGGATACGGGAACGGAACCCCTCTCCACTCCTGCCTGCAAGACCAGCGTCCACAGCAACACCTGCGCAAAACAACATGCGAGTTGGATGCTTGTGTGAAACGCATTCTTTCTGCTTCAGTGCCAGCAGAGTCCAAAACAACAAACTACTCAATGTGCAAATGCCTATTCACGCACACCCCTCCCACCAATTTCAAGATTCACAAGGCTGGTGTATGAAGCTTGGCGATAAAAGTCAGCACAGCACCATCGAACAGGTTAGCCGAGCAGCTGAAATTAGCCAATGATGGATAAAATAAATAATAGAATTTCAGCAGCACTGCGAATCACATCATGACATAACAGATTGCTTGGAGAGGCACGTAATCAGTTCTTATAGGTTTTTGGAAAGAACTGGTGGTGCTTCAATGCAACCGAGGAATCGTATCCACAAAAGTGATCAACAAAATATGCCACTCAAACCAAGTGCCGTCATTGCAATGCCACTGCAGATGACTTGAGAAACAACTGCCTGCAATTCAATCATTTGGCAACCACTTCCTGCAGTAGATTGAATTTACTGCACTGCTCTATCAATTTATTTACAGCTTTAATTTATTGCAAGAGTAACAAAAATTAGCTACAATCAAATCACGTACAAAAGCACTACGTTATTTTAAGTTTGCATTGTTATATGCATGGTGCTATAAGGACACGAAGTTAGAATAAGGTCAGTGAACTTCGGTATATTGATTGAGGTACATTACACCGAGGCTTCACAGTAAAGCTCATTTTGACAAAACACCCTAGTCTTGCTTTGTTTTCTTGACATTCAAGGGTGCTGCGACAATCATGGTACACCCCTCTCAGCGGCAAAGCAGCTGGCTCACCATCCATGCCTGTCGATCTCGCACTCACCGACCAACTCAGCCACATTCTCTTGTCTTCCACATTCCTCTTGTGTTGCTCATTCTCTTGTGTTGCTCATTCTCTTGTGTTGCAGCCACATTCTCTTGTGTTGCTCGAGCCACTTGTCTCGAGCAACACATTTGCTCGAGACAAGCCATGTAAAGTGGATGTGAGGGCTAGCTCATTCCTTTGCTAACTCCTTTTTCTTCTCTTCACACCTTTGCACATGCCCTCTCCTTCCCCTGCACGGGCAGCCCCAACCACTCACTTCGCATAGTGCCACCTGTCAAGGTGTGTGGAAGTCACTCAACGTGCTTACATGTGTGCACTGTCGACATCGGGGGAAGCTGACAGCAACGACGCAGAGAAGACGACAAAAACGAACGGGAGAGCAGATGCAGGAACAAGGCAAAAGACAACCTGGCACCACTGCTAGAAAAAAGGCAAAAATATTCAAGCTTCACCCGTCAACAGCTATGCAGATTCAGAGTACCAGCATCTCTCCTCCACAGCTTCGCCCACAGGGACCTTATCATACCGTATTTTCACGCGTATAACCCGCACCAAAAACCCAAATATTTCAGTGGCAAAGTGGAGGTGCGAATAATACGCGGGGTTTTTTCTATAGTGCTGCTTCACAGCAATGCGTGTTGTGCTGTGAAGCCCCTTAACAGTGTAGCGAAGACTACGGAGGCGGTTTCCGCAGATTCGTGTTGCTCCGCAGGTAGTACGGCAGCTTGCGGCCGATTTTGGTTTCACTTGCTTGCATCGTTGAAGCGTTTAGAAAAACATTTGGGGAGAGACAATTCGATTGTTCAGTGTAAAATCTCACTGTCACACCACAAGTATATTTTTTGGACGTTCGCGGCCGCTCAGTGACCTTCCACATGTCCCTACGTCACGGACGCCATGTTTACTTTTGGAAAGGGCTTGCCGAGAAGGGGGTGCTGTCTAAAAGAGTTCCATAAAAAATAAAGTAAGTTCCATAATAAATAAAGCAGTATTTATTTCAGCAAGGCAAATGAGATATTATAGTGCCTATAGAGATATTATCAGTAAATAATGTACTACTTTTTGACACGGTAGCAGGCATGCATTTCGGTTCTTTTGTTTCCAGGGTGCTGTTACAGTGTATTAGAAGGGGTAGTGCTGTCAAGTTGTCACCGAGTGTGAGCGCTCTTTACCTCGCTGATACCGCTAGTTCTCCACATCTCGACCCGTTCGCCAAGCCTAAGTCGATCTGTTCTGTCACTATGAGTAGCGTACGGCGGCAGGCCTTCACCGCACAGCAAAAGCTTAAGATCATCGTCGTCGCCGAGGAACCCGGAAATCGCGAAGCCGGAAGACGGCACGATGTGGACGAGTCCTGTGTGCCACTGTGGAGAAAAAAGAAAGAGAGCCTACAAGCCGCGCACCGCGACCGTAGGTCATTTCCTGGCCCCAAGACCGGTGCCTACCTTGAGCTGGAGGCGAAGCTAGTAAAGTTCATCGAAGATGTGAGAAGCAGGGGTCACGCTGTATCGACCGAGATGGCCCAAAGTGGAAGCGCAGCGACTTTTGAGAGGGCTAGGCCTACCTCACGAGTTCCGTGCGAGCCGCGGATGGCTGCACCGCTTTATGAAGTGGCAAGGGCTCTCAATCAGACGGCGGACTACAATATGTCAGCGCTTGCCGGCTTCTTATGAGGAGAAGCTGCTCAAGTACCAGAGATATGTAATTGGCCTGCGAAAGCAGCACAATTACATTTTCTCGCAAATCGGCAATGCGGATGAAACTCCTGTTTATATTGAAATGCCGTTGGACACAACGATTGAGAAGATGGGCAGCAGTTCGGTGAGCATGCTGACCAGCGGGAACACAAAACTGCGCATCACAGTCTTGCTTTGTGCCCTCGCCGATGGCACGCAACTGCGACCGGACGTCATCTTGAAAAGGAAAACTCTACCAATGGTTCATTTGCCTGCCGGTGTGATGGTGCGCACACATGAGAACGCGTGGATGAACAGTGACTTGTTCGTAGACTGGATCAAGACGGTATGGGAGAAGAGGCCCGGTGCGATGCTCGCAAAGAGGTCTATGCTCGTTCTTGACTCGTTCCGCGGCCACACAACTGAGGAAGTGAAGGACCGCCTTTCACGCAACGGCACTGACTTAAGTTGTTATACCCGGTGGATTGACGTCAATGTTGAAGCCTCTAGATGTGTCGCTTAACAAGCCCTTCAAAGTGCATGTCAAGCGCTATTACGCTGAGTGGATGGCCGAAGGCTGCTACGACTTGACGCCGACAGGACGAGTTCGAAGGCCTGATATTGTCCTATTCTGCAAGTGGATTGTCGAGGCATGAAAGGCGATTCCAGGTGAGATGGTGCGAAAAAGTTTGAAGAAATGCTGCATCACAAACAACATGGAAGTAACCGAAGATGACCTTGTGTATAATAGTGAGGACTGCGGCTTAAGTGATAGCTCTAGTGAGAGCAGCGACAGTGAGTGAATTGTGACTGGCCTTGCAGACAGCGTATTCTGCTTGCTAAATAAAGCCTTTTCTGTCTACATATGTGCTATGTTGCTTGAGCAGTAGCTTTTGTACAGCCTTTCCTGTATATCAAATGAGCGGGCAATACATGAGGATTTTTTTTTCTTTCTCGGTGAGCTGAAAGTGGGGGTGCGGATTATATGCAGGGGCGGGTTATATGCACAATAATACGGTACACTAATTCGTTGTCCCATCTGGTGGACATGTTGTGAAGTAGAAACAGGCTCTGCAAAATGTGTCTCTTTCCGACAAGCGAAGTTTGCGCTCCTTTCTTATTTTACTCCGCGCTCCTGATGAAGAGAGTATGGTGAGTAGGCAAACTTGGAATTTACTGCGTGCTCACCAATGCCTTGGGAGGAATGGCTGGCATGGCACCCCTGCTGGCCGTGCTGAGAAGCTGCCGGATGCGGGGCTCGATGCGGCTCAGCACCCCACACCGCCGGCTTCCCAGGGCGCACAGGCCTTCGCACACAGACAGCATGGCAGCCCCTGCAAAACAATCAAGGACAGTCTAGAACAACTACACAAATATTGTCACAAAACCATTCAATGGCTTATCTAGCGGCAAAAGTGACTGTCAGCATAGCTGGCATCAACTTGAGTGATGCAAAATATCTTAACCTCATCACAAGTTGGCGAAATTGGGGACGCTATCATGCAATCTCCTCCACCATGTACAGGGGGGAAAACACAAAGGGAGTGGGGAGAAAAAAAAAACTGAATGAAAGGGACAATGGGAACAAAAATTTATGCAAGTGTGGTTTCGTTGAGCTAGTTGGTCACACATTTTATAAATGGAAAAAGCAGTGCGAAGGGAGATATACGCTCAAACCTCGTGACAACGAAATTGCATCTACCATTGAATTCGTTATAAAAGTATATTCCTAACTCTTTATGCATTGCAAGACTACTTTCATTGATTTCGTTATAATTGATGTTTCATTATATTCAGGTTCGTTACATTGAGCTCTGAGTGAAGCCCAAGCAAAAATATACAGAGCACCGCTCATTTTTTGTGTCCCTTGGCTTGTATTGCATGTCCTCTCGTGCTTTTTTTCCCATTTACAAAAAAATTTGTGTTAGAATAGTGGACAAAATAGAAACCTCATTTGACAAACTGACACTCCGATCAGAAGGGTCACATCTATTGTCTTTGGCGTCCCACTATGGCAGCTCAGCTTATGTTGTGATCGGTGCATGTTGTTTCACATAAGACCTGCACCATCGTCGCATCTGTTCCCAGTGAAGTGAAAACTGTGATGGGCCATTTTGCAAAGAAAAGCAAATGACAAAAAATTATTTCGCACACCGATCTTGCATTTCGAGGCTTGTCACTGTCAGCAGCGCGAACGGAGATCTTCAGCTGCACGTCAATTAGAAAAAGTTACTATGTGCTTAAAACGGCGAAATATCCGGACCTCGAAGAATAGCTTGCAAACATTCTGAAGCAACTCGGTGCACATAGGCTTTGTCAACAGCACGCAATAGAATATCTCCAAAAGAGATATCAGAGCCAGTAAAATGAGCTCAGAAGAAAATTAACTGTCAAAAGAATAGGTTTTCTATCTTTTGATAGAAACTTGTACTTGTCTCTCCCCCTCCCCCTTTCCTTTTTTTAAATGGTCAACATAGAGACCAGCAACAGTTTGAAAAGTAATAGCAATATATCATGCGCGTATTTTTACGAACCCGCGAAAACGAGCGCTCATTAGATTCATATAAATGTTCTACTTGAAGACATTACTTTCATCAAGGTGTGCCAAACAAATGCTCTTTTTTTGTCATTTCTTCTTCGCTGTAAGTCTACTTCATTCAGTGTTTTCACGTGACATACTATTAGGATGCACCTGGCTTGTTAAAATGTCTTTTTAGGAGCACTTCTGATGAGCGTCTTATAAAATGAACAAATGACTGCGGTTTTTTCGAAATTGTCTTGACAGGAAGCAACTATACTTACTCGAGACTATTGATAGGGATCAAGCGGGCATCTAGAAGCAGTGCAGTGAGTTACTGCAGCATGACAGCAACTCCATCGACAGCCATGCAATGTAGAGCGCAGTGCACCGGCGTGTGCCACAAAAAGTCGGTGTGAAATTCACCGCTGAGCGGCCGAGGAAGTTACGAAAGTTGTGGACAGGCAAGCAAGAAACTTAGAAACTGTGAGCTGTAGCTTAGAACTGTGTTTCATTCAAATATACTTGACCGATGTCGAAAATGTCACGGGCACTATGTCTACAAAGACACAATATCGTAGTCATTTCAATACATGCCACTGAAGAAAACACATACAGTCAAACCCCGCTACAACGAAACTGACGGGGCGCAGAAACAATTTCGTTAAAGCGAAAATTTTGTTGTAGTGAAATCGAAAAAATATAGCTGATCTGAGCTAGCAAAACAAAAAAACATCTACTCTTAAAATTCAAGAATTGTCCGTTGCTTCCAATTCTTTCCCAGCAGCGTCGCAGCGTCACGACGTAATTTTCACCCATGCATAGCGAGGCCATGGTGAAAAGCACGCTAAAATAATGCCTAAAACCACCTTCGTGAATGTACCAAACAGTCGCATTAACACGCTAACAGCAGCAGCTGTCCGCCGTCAAAGTGTATCCGACAACGTCGAGATGGAGGCAGGGTATCGTGGAATGGCGACTTTTGCATTATTCTGTGCCATTCTTATCATCCATCACTCGTGGCTAGCTGATTTTGTTGATAATGCAGATTAACAGCTGCTCTAATTATTTACCACACTGGCCGAGCCCGAACATAATGATAAGCATCGAAATCGGAAAGGCATCCATCTGCGTTTGCACCCAGCAGCTGCGTGAAGGAAACCATGAACTGAGCGACTGAGCTTCAGCTTCGAACCGCCTGTGGCTCTAAAGCACGCCAGTGGCAAAAGCAGTGCATTGATTGATTGATTTGTGGGGTTTAACGTCCCAAAACCACCATATCATTATGAGAGACGCCGTAGTGGAGGGCTTCGGAAATTTCGACCACCTGGGGTTCTTTAATATGCTCCCAAATCTGAGTACACGGGCCTACAACAGTTCCGCCTCCATCGGAAATGCAGCCGCCACAGCCGGGATTTGATCCCGCGACCTGCGGGTCAGCAGCCGAGTACCTTAGCCACTAGACCAGGCAAAAGCAGTGCAGTCTCATTGCCATCGCTATCAAGCAATGATGGCGCCCATGCTTGCTAAACAACCACGGTTTTTAGTGGAGCGAACACGTGTTTTAGACTTCGTTGACGCATTTTCAGGCTCTGAAAATGCATCAAAATGTTAAAGATTAGGTTTACTGCATACCAATAAGTGTCTGATCCTGGAATCGCATCGTACAATTTCGTTTAACCGAGACGACCAAAGAAAAAGTGTTCATTGTGACGACAATATTTATGCATTGCTCCTATGAACTGCTGATGGGGAATTGGAATTTTTCGTTATAGCAGAAATTTCGTTGAAGCGGCGTTCGTTGTAGCAGAGTTCGACTGTACACAGAGAGCAAAGAATGGGGATTGGCACTTTTAGGGGCGTCTCTTGACTCAGCATGAAGTAAGATGGGAGATCATGGAATGCACAAGGATAGGAACCGTGTACTAATGTCTGTCAAGATAGTACAGGCCAGTGCACGCAAAACAACAGTCGAATCTCGATAACTCGAAGTCGAAGGGGCCCGAAAATTTGTTCGAATTAAAAGAAGTTCAAATTAATGAAAGCTAAATGAATAGAGGGCTCGCCATGCAGTGGCACATGTGCATTGAGCTACCACATCATGTGAGGGAAGTTTCAGAAGACATGCATTTATTCACAAATCACCAGACACCCATCATTATTTGAAGTAATCGAGGATGCACGTCTGCAACCGTTTGCCTCGCAGCGACTCAATCAATTTCACACGCAGCTTGCAAAGCATTTCTACTTCGGCTTCAGCATTCTCCTGGCAAGAAAAGTTGTGCGCGGCTATGACCAGCGCCGCCACTCTCTGAAGACGACAATGACTGCGTCTCCGCTGCTACCCTCTGTGCCACAGCTGCAGCGTGGCCAGAACATGACGAGAATGTAAGAGCGTCTCCACGCGGAGAGAGGCACATCGGCATTTGAGAGAGAATCAACACTTCACAGCAGCTTTTTTTTTTTCTCTTCTTCGCATGCGGCACTGAAAGAAGAAGGGTCTCTACGTGGCAGGGACGGAAAAGGAAAAGCATGGCACAGGCACGTCGCAGATCGGCATTTGAGAGAAAGCAAACATTCCGCCACGGCATTTTTTTTGCTTTTCCTGTTTTCCTTCTTCACACGCAGCGTTGAGTTGTCGTAGGTGCTGCCGCTGAATTGGGCGTGGTGCTGAGAGCATTTTCAGAGCGCGGTATGTTCGAACTAACCGTCACAAGTGCTTGGCGTTCGAAGTACAGGGCGTTTTCGCCCATTGATATACACATAGCTTTGACGGTATTACATCATCAGTCCTAATTAACTGGAAGTTCTAATTAAGTGTGTTCGAATGAGATTCGACTGTACATACTTTTTATCAAAGTTCACAGTTTCAGTCTGAGCAACGCAGCCCCATTCTATTGCAGCCCCTCATGTTCCTTCACTCAACGGGGATAGCCAGCACATTTCATTCCCGCTTGAACTGCACCCTGTCTGCACCCTCCACAACCTTTCACCACATAGAACATACATGCAGAGTGATGCCATCCATTTGGACTTCATACAACACATTATGCCAACAGCAAAAATGCACACAAGTGTACGATTTTTACCGCAATTAAATTGCAACCTAACAACCAGCTGTCTGCACTTTAGCTGTGCAGACAACTCTTTTACAGAGAGACCAGGCCGACATATGTCCCGACAGTGTAATGTAAATTGGCAGCGAACAAAAGGGATAACTGACCTGACCAGAAGGAGAGAAAGGAGCCCAACACGTCCACGAATTGGCTGCAGAGGTCAGGGTCTGCATCGCACAGCAGTACAATGCACCGCAAGCAACCCTGCGTTGAAAATTTGGTTGCACAGTTCCAACACTGTCACGTCTACCAGGCCACAGTAGCGAAACAAAATGAGCACAGCAGTCCCACTTGATTTCTTGCTCCTCGTCTCACTTAAGATAATGCTGCACCCACAGTGGTAGCTTAGCACCCAAGATGCTTTGCTGCTAGGCTTGACAATGCGCGTGGTTTGAGTCCAGCGAACAGCGGCCACATTTTGACAAGGGTGAAATGCAACAGCACCCATGTACATGAAGTGACATGCAACTTAAATATGACCCCAGGTAGTTTAAATTATTGAACGGCACGCCTCATAACTATATTGTAGCCTTGGCCCACAAAACACTTGATTGTCATTTCTTCAGTTGCTGCACTTTCATTATGCCAGTTCACTAGCTTGCCCTCCACTAGCAAACCACAGTGGTCACTGGAGAAAGCAAGCGTAGTTTGCATCCAGTAGTCTAATTACCACGTAGCCAGAAACATGAGATAACCCATGGGTTCTTAAACATTCTGGCAATGGGGAATCCTTGCAGCTTCTTCAAGAGTGCTGCGGAAATAGTCTTTGTTCTTCTTTTCACACTCATTTAGCATACACAAAATAAAGATAATGACTAGATCCACACAACCAAAGTATTGATGCTGCCGCATTGGCCTTTTAATCTCAAGAACATTTCTATCGATATGAAACTCGGGATAATGCACAAATAGAGAATTAGAGTTATTGCACTCTTCTCCATCTCTATTTTCCTGCTGCTTGAGCAGAATATGTAGGTAACAGTCTGTTAGGGAATAAATAGTTGAAAGCAATACAAAAAACCATGAACAAAGCTTGTAGACGCACACGAGTGTTCAGTGAACACTAGTCACCAATACAACTGCGCTCACCCTCAGAGCGTGGCTGGCGTCATCGCTTTCAGACTCCTGGGTGCACAAAATCATCAGCAGGGTCTCGATGGCGCTCGACACCTCCGGCATGAGATCCAGCAAGTCCTCTGCACCAATCACACAGAGGATCACTTGTAGCTCTCGCGCATGTGACTATGATCACTACATGAACACAGCAGATTAAATGCTGTAAATGTGGCCTTCAGTGCACTGAATGAACCTGCTGACATCGTAAAAGTGTAATTTCTGTAGACTCCCGTTAAACAAAACTTGAAGGGACCAGGAAAATGAGTTTCTTTGAACAGTAGTTTCGTTCAGTGAGAGATAAACAGGGGAGCATAAGGCAAGTAAACAAAACCTATCACATTAGAGGCAGTTGTTCTATTTAAGCAGGAATTTCCTTTTAAAGAGTTTCATTTACTGAGAGTCTACTGTAGTAGGAAATATGTGAGCATTAAAGCTAATGTATGTGCAAGAATCCAATGAAATCGTGCAGAGCTAAGTACTATCATGCATTTTTTGTTTTATGTAACTGGCAGAATGAAAGGCAGGAAATTTTTTCAAGGGGCTCGTTTCATTACTGGACACAACCGTGTCCAACCAAAAGAATGCAATGGACAGTTAGGTCAAGGAAAGCATACAAGTTATCAATTGTTTTCAAGTGCGGTGTGATAATATGTAATTAGATAAATTGAAATCAATTTAAATGTAAAAAAATTCGCAATTTCTGTCAGTGGGAGCTGAACCCACAGTCTTGAGATTATGTATTGGGTGCTCTACCAACAGATCCCAATGATGGCACTAAGGCATGTTACACATGTAACCCATTGCGCTGGCCCTGGTCGAATGTCTGCAAAACTTCCCAATTGTTTCAGACCCTTCTAAAAAGATTGCAAAGGCAATACAAACACTGGAGTTTATTCTGAAACCAAAGCGGCCACCAATGATGAGACTGGATTCAACTTCAATGCCTCACGTATAAATGCCGACGCACCTTACCACCAATCAGCTTTTTCTTAGCAATCAACAGTCTTGATCGCCGCTATCGTCGCATCTCGAGTGACACTTCTTTTGCGGGGTAGAAGTTCACTCAATAAACAGTACAACCACTTTCAGCTTGAGCTCTGTACACTTTTCTGTCACGACCACCTGACCACTTAATGCGCACAAAGGACACAAAAGAAGGGTTTCACTTGAGCTGTATACATGAGAACCCCCTGTGTCAGTACTCACCCCGGGCGGCGTGGATGGCCAGATGGGTGAGCAGACGGATGGAAGCCGATGCCAGCCGCACCTGGTGGTGGAAGATGCCCTCGCGGCACAGCTGCAGCACAGGGCCGTCTGCAAGTAGCATACTAGAGTTTAATATGAATTGCCATCGGCTCCATTAAAAGCTTGTGCACTTCACTTTTTTGGCACAAGGTGAGTTCAATCTGAATGTGTATTAACATTACACAATTTTAAGCCGAATTCAAATAGTTGCTGGATTTGAATAATCATAAGTTACAAGTAATCAGCAGTAAAACATGTTACATTTTAAATTTGCCATAATTAGCCCATACATGTCTGTGTAATATGTTTTTTTTTACGCTACAAGAGGACTAATAATCAGAATAACTGTCATAGTTTACCATCCCAAAACCCCCCTTAAAATTACGAGGAATGTGGTAATAGAGGACTCAACAAATTTTGACCCCCTGGCGTTCTTTAACATGCACCTAATTCTCAGCACATGGGCCTCAAGCATTCTTGTCTCGGTCGGAAATGTGAGGTGGTAAAAAAGGATTAATCAACGTGCAAGTAATGCGTACACTTTCGTGCGGCTTTATGGAAGCGCAGATTTTGCCCGAGTACACATTCCCACAAAACTGTGGTCTCCCACTGCTGAAAAATCATTTTTTCAAATGATTTTGCAAGCGGTAAAGTCCACCTATACGTTCGTTTAGAGTGCTTTGAAATTTCTGAACTCTTAAATTCATGTCGAAGCTAAATAAATTGGAATATTAGTTAACATACTTGAAGTGCTTAAACGTTCACACATGCCACGGCATCCTTGCATCAGCATTTGGGCACCAAATGGCCGAAGTTGTGAAGGTCAGCTGATCGCGGCACCACATGTCACTGGAGAAACAAGCTACAAAACGGAATTCTATAAAAGCTCGTTACTTCAGCTTTTATAGAATCGAGAAGAATGTCCAAATCAGTCAAATTTTGAGCTATTAAACGTATAAAAAAACAATGAACAGTGGCCTATTACACTTTCATTTTCTTGATGAATATGCCAATCCTGTACTTCGCATGAGAGCAGGGTACAAGCCGCAATTTTAACGACTCACAACATTGCTTACTATGTGACCACAGTTCAAGACTTCAGTGAGCTAACTTGACCTGAGATGTGATAACCAGAAAACAACCAAGAACATCGTTACAATCATTACTTTATAATTCGCTCTGACGACAATGGCAATGCAGACCACACCACCTCATTTTGGTTGTTCAAAAATGCCGTTTTTACCGTTTTGCGTCACAAATTTGAGGCGCTTCATGCTCGGTGCACTCCGAAAATCGTCCAAATAAATTGAGTTGTGGCCAATTGTGGACAAATTAACGAGAGCTTGATGCCATTAAACCATGTATATGCTGGCCAGGACCGGGTAGCACATTAGAATAAGTCGATTTTACAAATTAACGAGGATTGTATTCACGAGCTTTTACTGTATTTTGTTCACTGCTTTTCCCCCAACCACAGGTGTCACCACGTTCATAACGGGAGCAATCTGTAATGCCAGTGTTGATGTTGCATTATGTGAAGTGTCGCGCTGGGAAAAACAATATGTGCAATCACTTGGCTGCACAAGTTTCTCATCTTCCCACTCATGCACTTGGTTGTTTTAGTTTCAGATTTTATCGCAGTAACTTTAGGGCTTCTCTTCCCTACAAAAACAAATTGAAGTTAATCAATAAACCTTGTTGCTGTCAGCTTGTCTCTTTTCACGGAATCACAGCAGTGACATTGTGAGACCCATTATGTACTAGTTTTGAACCAACTGGTAAATTAATACCGCATACAGTTCATTGCACTGGAGCACCATCTACTGATGTGGACAAGGCATGTGAGACAGGTCGGCGTCTCATCAAGGCGAATGACAATTACTATTCAGGCAACGTCGCAGAGCGTCCTTGTGATAATGCTCAGAACACCAATTTCGACTTTCCGGCATTCATTTGGCAAACTAGTGCTGTTCAATTGAGATCCCCAGTTGAGGCAGAAAAGAATGCAGTACAGAAGTGGAGATCAAGAGATCACATACTGAATTTCACTTAACAATATGCGCTAAAACCTAATTATAACGAAGCGCCATCTTACAATGAAAATAAATTTGTTACTTCCAAAACTTCGTTATAACGATACACTCCTAACACTATATCTATCGCAATACTATTTTTTCTTTCCTTCTTTACAGCCAATATTTCGTTATATCTGGATTCGTTATATCGAGGTCTAAGTGTAAATTCAAATTGATCATAGTGACAGCCGTATTGATAGTACAATAACTACCATTGATGCAATACCCTTAGGTGGTCTTTAAAAAATAAGGATATGAGTGAATAAATAAACTAATTAATTAATTAATCAACACTTTAAAACACAAACAAAACAGCGAAAACTTCATGGTCACAAAGCGAGTACCTGGCATCAGGTCGAACTTGTCGACGGCAACCGACTGGGCCAGCAGCACCAGCACCGACAGGGCCCCACACTTGAGGTTCAGGTACGGGGTGCTCAGTGCATACTGCACCACCGCCTGCACAACAGTCGTTGCAAGAAGGTCAGCGCATTATTTTGCATGAGTGATGGCCCTAGTGAAGGGAGTGGCAACCTTCTGCCCACTGGGCAGTTTCATAGGGCCCCCAGAGCGATACGAGAACCCCCCCCCCCCCCTCCTGCCCTTTTTTTCGTCAGTTCCTAGGTGAGGGCCAACATGCTAGTTTTCATCTAACGTAAAATTTTTCTCTTGCAACATGTTTGTAAGGTGGAACCTTGTGTGAACATGCATGCAGTAAATAAACATGGGTTTATTCCAGTTTTGTGCGCATCTGCAAACTTCCCCTGCTGGTTTACCATTAGGCCCCCACTGTGTCGGCTTCATCCACATGGCCCTCAGTTTCAAAAGGTTACCGACCTCTGCTTTAGTGGATAAGAAAACTTTAAACTATCAGAATTAATAGGCTAAAATGATTTTGCCTGTGAATTTGTACATGGCAGGTTCTGGTGAATCACATATGTGGACAAAATGACACGCAATAGCAATTTTCTGTGCCCTTCACCACTGTTGACACCTCTAATAAAAGTGTTGCGACACTTGGAAAAAGCACCTTCCAACTGGTGTTCTCCTTTGTCTCGTGGCGTAGGGACCACACTGGCACGGTCGTCAGCAGTTGCCGTTAGCGCCGTTACCAGCAGTGCTCTCGGTTGTTATCCATCCTCCTTCATTCACCCAAATGAAGCCAGTGACCGAGAGAAGTCTGTCGAATGTTCATGTTCGAGTGTGGGCCAGTACACTTGTGATTTGATGGGTGGGCCCGTTTTTCGACATGACCGAAACTGCAAAAGGGCCCAAACTTGAGCTTCCTGGCAGAGCCTTACTTGGGAAAACGGCGCAGAAAAACGAGAGAGGGGAAACTGGAGAGTGCATTCAGCCTCTCTTGTTTCATTTTCCCAGGCTGTTATGACACAATAACTGACGCGTCCCAAGTCCACAGGCCACTCACGTGCACGCTGTCGGTGTCCCAGAGGTGAGGCTGCTCGGTGGCCAGCAGGCAGAGGTCGTCCAGCGCTTGGGCCTTGACCCCTTCCCGGGGGTCGTCTTTCAGGTACTCTACCAGCGTCCCGATCTGATTTCCACAACAAATACACATTGAAGATAAAGCACAGACATATCCATTAATCATACTGCTTACCGAGCAGACATGCACCTAGAGAAACAAGCAACACTCGGATCGCCCACTGAACTATCATGAAATACACTACCAGAGTCTACAAAAAATACAAGACACTTAAGACTGAACTAAAATAGTACATTATACATGCTTACAAATACTGCTCCTTTTGATAGCTTCATTTTGTTTCGAACATCCAGATTTTATGTATTATAGCTTTTGCTATTTTTGTTCAGTTCTACTGCTTAGCATTGTTTATCGCTTCAATCTGTTTCGATGCATATATTTAATTTTCATTTTGTATGTTTCTTTACTGTTCTTCTACAAGCGCGTTTAGTTCACACTTACGATTACTGCTTATGTTGCTACAAACACTATGTTTTACTACAATCTGCCCTTAACAGGAGGTTCCAATACAGTCTTCGACTTTGGGACCTCCTCATGTATACTAAACACATGTAACATTCCTGTATGTGTATGAAGAAAAGACTCAGATTAAAAAATGATTGATTGATAGCACACCCACACTGTTCTCAAGAAATGCACGCAGGCAAACAAGCACAAGGAAAATATAAAGGCCTTGCCTGGCTAGGAATGTGAGTGACGGTGGCGGCAGCAAGGCGGGTGAGCACCCGCAGCGTGGCCTGCACCAGGCTCTGAGACGGGTAGCGGGGAAGCAGACGGTGCAGGCACTCGTCCCGCACCAGGGCGGCGGTGGGGGCGTCCTGATGCAGCCCCTCGAGCACGCCCAGAAGGCGAAGCTTGGTGTCTACCGGTGTCGCCAGACCCTGGGCAAATGCGAGTCACACCTCTTGACAACATGCTTTATGACAGAACGTGCATGTATGTGCACTGGCACAACATGAAAAGCCCATTGCAAGACCTCACAGACCAAATCTTCAGTTACCTCCGTCTCTTCTTTTAATGTGCTTTGGGAGAATTAACTTCACTAATGGCTCATTCCTTCCATGCACAAACAGTACCATAATGGCTCAGTTTGTCTTACCATTGTTGCATTTTCACATGCGCTTTGTGTGGGCACACCTATTACCACCTTATGTGGCTTGCCCGCATGCCATCAGACTGTTGCTAGTAGCACGTGTTACTCGTCATTTTCCTGCCACTCAGCTGCCTATAAATACGAGCTATACTTTTCAATAAACGTTTTTGTTCTCCTTACTGTGTTGACACCTTGCTAGCCCAGCGCGGTTGACGGCATGCCGTGGGTTTATGTAGACATCGCAGTGAACAAAACACACAACCCTTTGGCTTTACTGAAGATAAAAAATGACTACGATAATCTTCTGGCGCAAACCTTCTTTTAGGGGTGCCGTATAACACTCCTGAAAAAACATTTCTGGCAGTGCCACTGACGCCATGGTGTGTAGAGTAGGCTTTGAGTAAAAGGAAATCTGTTAAACGGAACAACTGACTCTGATATAATCGGTTTCGCACACGAAATCTGCACCTTCATTCATCTCTCAGTAAACAGAGCATTCGTTACATAAAACACATTTTCCTGGTGCCTTCATGTTTAGTTTTATGAGTCTACTTATGCATGCAAGAACCTGCAGCTGATGTGAAAAGCGCGTTGCAGTCACCTGGATCATCTGACCAATACGGGCACACATGTTGGCCGCAAATGCCTTGGACTGGGCGGCGAAGCGTGCAGCCGCGAAGATGGCTGCCTCCTGCTCCACGGCGTCGTGAGACTCGAGGCTACTGCGGATGCTATGGTGGAGGTCCTTACGCTCAGCCACAATGGCCGCAATGCTTCCAAGCGTCCTGAAAAGTTTGGCAAAGGTGAGCTGGTGTCTAGAACCCATGAGGTTTAAACCACAGTAAAGAGGCCCTGCACCATTACTGGAAGATATCACTCAATGAACAAAACAAGAAATCATCGAGGCCTTTCTTGACTCATACAACAAATGAATGTTGCGTTGGCTCACCATTGATCATGTTATTTCAAAAAAATTAGTTTTCAAAGGCACTGATAATAATTTAGATATGATCGCTCTGCTCTGCAAGTGTCTTTCGTGGATGGTGACATGCTCACTGATGTACAGCTCGTTTTTGTCTTTCGGTGTTCCTATTGTTTTTTTTGTTTTTTTTTTTGGGGGGGGGGGGCGGATCGTGCATGAGGAAGTGCATGGCACAAAGATAAATGATTGTTAGTACGCGCATTTATGTGTCCTTTTTGCTGTGGACCCTTGGTCTACTTCCTGGAAGCGCGAATGAGCCATGCTTACCGATGAACTTCACCACCTCACAAATTGCATGCCACAAAGTGTTAAATGTGTAAGCACTGCTATGCCGACTCAACGAGAAAACCATGTATTCATCGGTGCATATCTCTGTTATGCAAAGAAAGTCGCTATGAAAAGAAAATCAATGAATAAAGTTAAGTAAGATCCCTTATGCATTCGCGTAAGATGTCTTGAAAGTGAAAGCCACCTTCTTCACGGTGAATGCACTGGTCCTCCCCTGCCCCCTCCCCGGAGTTTTCTGAACCTACCATGGTTTCGCACTGTCATTGCAATCGGCGAGCCTTTGATCAAGCAACGATGTCATGTGGTGATGTCGTGCGACTTGACAAATTTTGACAATCTGTGATGTTATCATGACATCATATGGTGACGTCGTCATATGATAATGATTTGTGGCATCACTTGTGCTGATGGCTATGGGCAACTGTTGCACTTGATGAAGCATCCAAAGCTGTCGCTTTGTATTTTCTTGGCTTTGCTGCACTTGGAATTAAAGGCTGGTTCCCAAGCTCTGAAGTTGAGTATCTTACCCACTGGATTTGATGCGCATATACAGATGCGAGAGAGAAAAAAAACTTATACCATCTTCCCCTAAAGAAGACCATGAGTAGCATGCGAGGCAGCGCATGGTTCGACTTAAAGGTTTCCACCTGTGCTCTTTCCTGTCTCCAATGTTTTCCTTCAAGTTTGTGCAGCAAATCAATTTTTCGAATAAAGGTTCCATTCATCACAGGCACCTTGCCCGATGTAAACACGTTCTTGCAAGTGGAGCACACCATGGATTCACTGTCGTTTCTGTTGCTGTCATTCGTCCCGAACTCTTGCAGCGCGCGAGCATGTTCTGGCAGTGTTTGGGCCAGCTGTTGCGCATGCACAGTAAGGGTGGCCACGCACACCAGATTGAGCTCGACCATAAGCTGCTTCGCATCTAAAATTTTATTTGCACAAAAACAGGAGTCCTTCCTTATAGGATGGAGCCTTTAATTCAAGGTCGCATTCGCTCACACCACCCCACATGCCCGTTGGATTAGCAGGCGCTGCTCCTACGGCTTTGAGGTTGTCTGCACAGTCTCCCAGGAGGAATGTGAGGGTGAAGGAATAGGGGGACAGGCGATGGTTGTGGACATTCCCAAGTGCATTGACACACTATTGGCTTTGCTTTACAGTAGGTGCACTATGAGGAATATTTGTGCAGGGTAAAGGCCTGCCCAGATGAACCAAATGTGACATTGATTGCCTACACGGCCAAAAAAACAGTCCCACTCAAGCACAGTTCACCGACCATGTGCTTTATGACGCCAGTCCTAAACAAGCGCTCATTGGTACAGGCTTGCGTACACCCACCCTTGAGGTGGAAGCTCCATGGCCTTCTAAAGCTGTACCTAACTAGAAGCAGTCATTCATTTTAACATCGAACATGTCAGGCAGTGATTTATCAGCTGTCGGCACTATGTGTATTATTACGACCGACACATGATGGAACACTTCTTGCATAACGAAGGGCGCTTTCTGTCGCTTTATAGCTTTTCTTCTTCTCTCATATACCAGCAGCCATGACACAGTCAACTCTTGTTCATTTTCTCATGCAAGGCTAGTGTGCATTGACTAAATGATAGAAATTGTTGAACGGCAATAAAGTTGACAAGTAGATATTATATCATCAAGTAGCCTATCAGCATGCTAGGCATTATTATTGCTGTACAATCACTTTAATTTCCAACTCTTTTCACCTTTTATTATTGGTTCGCTGTTGAGAAGTCACCGGAATAACACTTATTCCACGGTTCACCCAAATAAGACAACGAAGGAAGCCTGACGTCACCTGGTCAAAGGTATAGGAAGACGCCATCCAAATACATTTTTTTCTGTATTTGGTCAGTGTCTTCCTTTTAGCTTTGACCGTGAACATTTCTGACCAGACGATTTTTCGTAGAACTCTTGATTTTATCATGTCGGCTGATTGATTGATCTCAGCCTTTTTGCATTCTGCATACTCGCTCGGTCCTTTCCAAGTTTAGCCGCTATAACATACGTTTGCACGCCACGACCTTCCATAAGGATTAGACGAACAGATAAACTAGTTTCTACCCCGCAGAAAAAATGGACAATCGTGAATAACAGCAGGTTGAGTGTGCTTGTGCGTACGTGGGTTTTCACGTACAACAAAACAAACTGGCATTTTGCAGCTACCTTGGACATATGGCTTCTCACAACGTCGCGCACATATAGTAACTTTTACGAAAGCGGTAAGGGAGGTTTTCTTCCAAAGAGAACCTGTTAGCCAAGAAACAATTGACAACCTGTTTCGGTACAGATGAGCATGTCGTCTCACCTGAGCGTCAGCGCTCGGGCGACGGGATCGTTGCTGTACATGACAGAGAAGATGCGCCGCACGAACTCGTCGATATTGAGCACCTTGTCGAGGTGCCGCTCGCTCTGCTGCACCACCTTGAGCACCAGCATGCGTAGAAAGTTGCTGCCCACCCGGAACACCTCAGCCAGCTTCAAGCAGGCCGAGTTGATCAAGATCGGGAAGGGGTACTTCTCGAAGAGACGCGGGAACCGCACGATGGTCTCGCATTGCTCGCCCAGCCGGCCCGACCGGAGTCCTGCACAAATGCGGTTTGATGATGCCGCCCGCAGATGCCGGCGCCAGCTTGAACGGCGCCATGAACGTTCAGCGCTTTTATGCGTAAAAAATAGGTGTTGCGTATCGGTTGTTTCCAAACCTTTGTCGAGTTCTGTCAACGCTGAATTTGCGTCCTGGTCCGTTTCAGTGAATGTAGCGTCTCCGAAACCCAGCAACCGCTGACCGGCGGACGCCATGACGGTGACGATGACGATCGGTGCAGTGTTGCCGTGTTGCCTCTGGCACGGCCGCTGGATAAATTGTCCTTTTGGCGGTTTTGTTTGGTGTGTGTGGTGAAGTGTGGTGTGTGGCCATCGTGGTTCGGTTAGGTTCGATAGTTGTTCTAGGGCCGCTATGGCATAGCCGATCTTGTAAATGAGTTTGAGGGGCGACGTAACGTGTGTTTTTAGTTTTCCGCGCTTATGTTAGGAGCCACCACAGTGGATGCCTGCCTACACGAGTAGCTCAACTCGATCTCTGTCTCTTATGGCAGAATGAACGTAATTTTACCATTTTTAATTAGTTTTGTCCTTTCTATCTACTATTCTGTCAGCTCTGTCACCAATCTAACCATTTCAGTCATTTCTGTCGCAGGCGTACGTATGTGCTCAGTTTTCCATTGGTGTCCCTAAAAACCAAGGCATCATGGCTGGTGCATAAATATAAACATGGGTGTATTATATCAACATTCAATCAGAACACGCTCCGTCTATTTCCTTAGCCTCCTCAGCTTGCAGATAAATTTTCCTTCTGTGAATTTCGAGTATCGTTTGATATCTAAAACTGACTTCGCGTCAAACAGTAAACAAAGACGGCACAATGATCTATCCCATAAAAACAAGAGAAGCTATTTCACGTTTTAAAAAGGACGGATAGCTGAAATGTTTATTAGTAGTCCTTAGTCAATACATTCGTAAATGTAGAAGACTATCCGACCATCGGGTAGCCGTGTTAATGTCACCCAAAAAGACGTCTAAAAACGTCCTGACAAGACCTAGCTAAGACGTTTTGAGACGAGACTTTTCTCAAATTTTGTAGTAATCGATTCAGAAATATATAACAAGCCATTATAACTGTCTGTTTGGTCGTTAGCATACGGGCTACGGCGAGCTGAAATGTCTTACAGAAGTCATCGGTCAAAACATTCTGTAAATGTAGAAGACTATCCAACCATCGGGTAGCCGTGTTATAGTGTCACCCAAAATGACGTTTAAAAAACGTCTTGACAAGACCTAGCTAAGACGTTTTGAGACGAGAGGTTTCTAAACTTTTGTAGTAATCGATTTAGAAATATAAAACAAGCCATTATAACTGTCTGTTTGGTCGTTAGCATATGGGCTACCGTGAGAACGCCAGTTTTTCCATTTCCTAGGTCAGTCTTTATGCGGATTACCCAACAATCAGGCAACACATAACACACCTGTTAATCCAACTATGTCCTCACTGCGGAATCCATAAATTTTGGACGTTGAATTGTTTCGCTCACTCATGCTACAGTACGCGCCTTGTGCCGTGAAAATTGCCCAGACAACACTCGATGTCCTGAGGTCGTCCTCATATGGTACAATCGTCCTCACACAGTTCTCATTGACCTTAGTTCTTACTGAGGACGACACAAGCTGATTTGCCCCGGAAACGTCTTTTCGAGTGCTTTCTGAGGACAACAATTGCTCCGGAAAAGGTCCTGTTAAGGATCTTTTGGGGATGAAAGAATCATTGCACTGAGCACTTAGATATAATTCCTGAAGACTTTTGCGCACCAAGTAGATGCATTTCATACGTGAAAACTTTCTCCACACGTTTGTTTCTTACAGTCATAAAGTTATTGTATATTTTCGCCTCGTTTTTTTGCAGAAAATTTTCAAATTATGCGTCACTCTTAATGAGACACACGTAATCAATTGACTTAGGTATCGAACCTGGTATTGCGAAATGCCCATTTGAAACAGTGTGTTCTTAAATGACACAGCCCTAAACTAGTCAATATACGTCGCTGTAGCGCGTAGTAACAAATCAGCAGCTGGCAACCATTGACTATGCGGCACCATTCTAGATAATCAAGTAGCCAAGCCATTCCAAGCCAACTGACTGTCAAAATGGCAGCGGCAAATTTGTCAGGGAAAGTACTGTGAATCTGACAACGGCACTAGTGAAGGTTCGTGTCCTTTGTTGTTTGTGTGCATGGTTAAAAGTGAGATATGTGTGAGAGTGTAAGTCGTAGGTGATGACGGTAGGTAAATTGCCGTGTTGGTTGGCGCACTGAGCTGCTCAACGTTCAGACTGATCATGGATGCATTGTCACCGGCCGACCGCGGCGAGGTGTGGTTCGAAGCAGCCTGGAACAACAGCCAATCGCGATGGGCTTCGAAGCAGCCTGGTCCCAACGTAAAAGGATCGACTTCGGCATCTGACACATGGCCCGACCTCGGGCAAGTCAACGCCCGTGTCGAGTGTACTGATAGGCTGTCATGCGGAGCCTCTAGCACTAGTCAGTGCATTGGGCGCGATACTCGTGGTGATGAAGACACTGTGTCAAACTTTCGAAGAAGATTACAAACGTAGTTGATTGAGCTGTGTTGACTGCCTTGATACTGCTTTTCTTTTTTCAGACTATACGGGGACTCGAATGCCTGACAAAGCTGTCTATTGTGATCAATTACTGTTAAATAAACAAATTTCAGTCAACAAGCTTTGTTTCTTTTACTCTAATAGTCCAGCACTGTCACCTCTCTGTTGATTGATACAGTACATATACTCGAGACCTCGCAGGTGTTTTTCTTTTGATGTATGAAAATGTCATGAAAAGAAGTAAATCCTAAGTAGTATCACTGCCCACAGTACCGAACCGGCCACGCTATCGTTGTTCTGCAAAGATACAGAAAAAGCCGTGAATTGTTGTTTTGAGGATGTGCTGAGGTTATGTGTATGGACAAGGGGATGGGATTAGTGCCTTTCTAGTACCATAAGAGGACATTCTGAGGGTGTCATATTGTCCTCACGGAGGCATACTGAGGATGTCCTGAGGATTTGTTTGTGTTGTCTGGGTAATGGCTGCTTTTTCACGTGGAACACATCGATTTATATTAAATATAAACATTATTAACACGTACTTCCTTAATGAGGCTTAGTGTACGGCGCACAAACAATCATGCTGATCAGTGGCGATAAATTAGCCCATGATCATGATGTTGCAAAAGCTATTTTATTAATAAAAAACATCATGCCTGCGTGGAAAGCGCAGCATGGTCATAGCGAAAGCTAGAAGAGCGCCATATTTACAACCCGCTACTTTCTTGGGGGTATACAAATAGAACTCCGCTTACAAGGTACCCAATACTTCATTAATTGATTCGTACACTGATGACTGAGGGCGTATTTTCAGCAATAAAAAGCACGTTTTTGGCGACAAAAAGGGGCAGGCAAAACAACGTTTTAGGCACCGAAAATACGTAACACGTTTTTAAACCTCTAACATCGTAAACATGCTTTATAAAATTTTACATAGACGCATATTTCCTGTTGGATGCGGCATCCAAGCTGGACTTTTGCCTTACCTAACAATATATTTCGCACTATCTAACACGTACGACAAAACAAAAGAAACATAAAATCTAGCGTAAATGACTCGTAGCCGCTGGTGTTGTTGCTGTCGCATCTACGATGGCTCATACCCACTCAGCGGCATTCGCCAAGAGTTCATGATATGACTTTGTTAGACTTTTCAATGACTGACCATTGAACAACGTTGCGTAAATCAAAAAGAGGTCTTCCTCCATTTCCGTACCCGTAGCATGTGTTTTTATTTTCATTTACACTAATAATGATATTATTTTAAAAAGATACACTGTTTATTTCAATACATTGCAAAAGTTAATCTAAATATATAATTTCCAAATTCATAGTTGTATCAGCACGATCATCGGTCAATTGCGTTGAGTGGTGTATTATGAATGCTTAACTAGTATTATACAATCAGCACATTCAGAGGTCACAAATGTGCCGCCTCCGTTTACTCAGACAAGAAAAAGTTTCGAAGCAGCTTTTAATCGAGTTGTATTTAACTATTAAACTTCAGCTTCCGATGTTGTGTCCTTGCGATACTCCTCATCAGGATAGAGATGTCTGAAGGATGTCTGTTCCATCAGTGGAAAACAAATTACAACAGACAGGTTGTGACTCGAAATTTCAAATGAACCTATTATTATAACCATATAATTTATATTTATTACTCTAAAGTTTTCAATGCCAACAAAGTTCATAACTGTCTATTTTAAAGATAATTTATTCGTTTCTCGGCAAGCGAGCTGTGCGCCAGTGACGTATATACATATATAGGTCATTATCGCCAGCAGAAGGCCAATTCCGTATACAATGGTTATGAGCCACAAGAGAAGGTGAGCAAGAAGAAGATCGAGCCGGGTGTAACTCCTATTTTCCCTCATACAGTATACATTACGGTGGCGCGATTTCGCACACTTAAAATCAGGCAAAATTTATCTGACCCTGCACTGACGGCTTCTCCAGAGTACAAACACTTGTTATTTCCCTGGCGCAGTGAACTGACTAAATCAAGGATGATGGAAGTTGTCATCACGAAATTTCGTTGCCGCGTTACCTCCCTCAATTTTTACTTGCATAGATCAGGCATATTGAATTCCCCTATGTGCATTTACTGTAATCAAGAGGAAACGATCAGTCATTTTTTATTACATTGTCACCGTTTCGATTTATTCAGGCAAAGCATACTAGCACCACCTCTTCAAAGACTGGGCTTGCAACTATCACAACCTGATCTTCTTTCATTTGGAGCCTCTACACTGGGTTTCAGCCACAGGGATGTTTTATTCGCCGTTCAAGAATACATCACTGCGACTAAACGATTTTCTTGCTAAATTGCTGTCTCACTATTTTTCTTTTTTTTTCTGCAAACTTGATATCGGTATTTCAAATCAAAATTAAGTTACAAAAAAATTGTAGGAATGACGCAATGCTGAAAGTTTAGGGCAAATTCACCTTATAATCGGCCAATCCCCTTCTTTGGGTACGAGCCATTTGCACAGGCAAACAACAACAACAACAACAACTCCTCACGAGCGGAGATTCGTCGCACAAGGCAACGGAAGATCACCGGTGGCCGAACGCTCCGCCATCAGCAAACGACTGCGTATTCGACAGTGCCGTGCTCAACCTGCTGGGGTGTTCTTGGCTGAGGATTGAGTGGTTTTAACTTTCTGTCTTAGAGTCCGATTCTATAGTTTATCTGTTTCTGAGTCGAACCACATCCCTAGTGCTCATGTCAACTACTTCTCCTGGCCAGGCGCGATCCGCCTGGTCAGCGTCCCTGCCTTCTAACGAATTACCGCTAGACTCCTTTTTCCGCAGTGGTATCGACAGCATTCCTGTAGCACTGGTACCTACGAATGGAGGCTTCATCAGACTTTCAAACCCTCAGGTGGTTCAAAAGGAACTTAAGTCAACTTCAAATCATTTCCAGACCATCACAGATGTGCGCCCATTTGGGCGAGGAGGTATCGTGTGTAGGTCGCCGGATCAGACCTGCGTGCAGGATCTTCTCAAATGCACCTCCTTTGCTGCTACCCCGGTGAGTGCTTTTATTCCGCCACACCTTGCATGTACCAAAGGCCTTGTACGAGGAGTCGACTCCAAGCTGAGTCCAGCTGAGACCCTAGACAGGCTCTCTGGAGCAGGCGTAATTTCAATTTACCGGTGTAATCGCCTAGTCGACAACCAGAGGGTACCAACCGAATCTGTTATCGCGACATTTGTGGGCACAAAATGCCCGTCAGAAATAAAATTATGGCCACTGATCTTCCGAGTAGAACCCCTCGCTTCTCGCCCGATTCAGTGCAAGAACTGCTGGAGATTCGGCCACAGTGCGGGAGGATGTAAATCTAACGTTCGTTGTAGCACCTGCGGAGAGAGTCATCCTTCAAGCAATTGTACTGCAACAGTGGAAAAGTGTTGTCTCTGTGGGGGCAGTCACTGCGCCGACAACTCTGACTGTTCCGCTCGTTCCCGGGAGGTTCAAATTCTAGAAGTTATTGACCGCCGCCGCTGTTCTCGAAGGGAAGCCATCGACATAGTTAGAGACAGGGCTTTTGGATACTCTGGTATTGCAGCGCGCTGCACTTCCAGTATGGACTCAACCCTATCGCAGGCTATTGAAACTGCTGTGGAAAAGGCAGTGAGTAAGGCAATGGATAAACTAATATCTAACCTTTCCGACTGCTTAGTGCAAATTCTTTCAAGCCAGATTGGACAAACAGTACAGACTAGTACAGAACCTGCAGTATTACACATTACCAGTGACGCAACACAGCTACGCAATGTAGTGATGGACGAACTTTCTGCATCTGCAGGTAAGGCTAAGCAGCCAGGAACACAGGTGCACTTGGACCGACATTCGCCTCGGCCGAGTACAAGTACTGATGCAGATATGGAACTCGATATACGTTCTAATAAACGTACCAGATCCCCTATTTTCACCGATCTCAAGTCCAAATCTAAACGGAATGAATCAGCTATTTCGCGTGAAGATGCTAACAAGGGCGCGACAGGCGCCTCTGCGGTGCGCTCAACACCATAGGTCAGTTGAGGGTACTACAGTGGAACTGCCGTTCTATATTCTCAGCCTCAACCGACTTACATTACTTTTGCAATAATTTTAATCTTGATATTATAATTCTCCAAGAAACTTGGCTTACACCAGATAAAAATTTCCATCTTGCTGGTTTTCGTTCTTTTCGATTAGATCGCCCATCACGTGGTGGTGGTTTAATGATCCTTGTATCAAGTAAATTATGCCATAGGGCGAAAATTTCTTTCAGAATGTTAGACTTGGATTGTGAATTATTAGCATTAGACTTGTGTATCCCCGGATACCACCCTTTTTCCATCGTAAATTGTTACTTCCCCTCCGGTGTGCAAAGCACGCGTTATCTTGACAGCGTTTTGGTAGCATGTAGAAAGGAAATCGTACTCACAGGAGACTTTAATTCACACCATTTGTCTTGGGGTATAAGGACAGATTCTTGTGGTAGGCGACTGTGGGAATGGACTATTGATCACAACCTTTCCTGTCTGAATAAAGGTCATGTAACATTTGTCCGAGGCCAAACTAGCTCAGTATTGGATTTAACGTTTTGCTCCAAAGCAATCAAGATTTCGTCATGGGCTGTTCTGGATTCGGCAACTAACAGTGACCATCTTCCTGTAGTTTTTGACATTACTTGTCCAACAATAACTTTAGATCAGCCAAAACGCACATACATCAACCATAGCAAATTTCAAGCCTGCCTCCGTTCTGCCATTTCCAAGCTTGGAAATGCCAGTACTAAGGAGATTGCATCTACGATTGGTTCAATGCTGGAGGGATCTAGAAAAAATTCTGAATTTTCTATTCCATCCAATAAACGATCCTCCTCTCGTTGGTGGAACGATGAGTGTACGCGCGATTATAGAAGACGAAAAGCCGCTTGGAAAAAACTTCTTCTTAATCAGAGCCCAACAAACTGGAAAGACTATCAATTCCTTGCTGGCGTATTTAAGCGTACAGTGAAGCGCGCGAAAGAAGAATACGAGAGTAGACATTTTGATTATCTTTCTAAATCAAAAAATAAGCGTGCTTTGTTCGCTTATCTTCGGACAAGAAAAGTACTACCAGAACCTTTAACGTTGCAGTCATGTGTCTTGACGCCAGTAGAAATGAAAACCTCTCTAGAAGACATAGCACAGGGTTTAGAACGCCGCTTCACTGCGAATTTTTCGGCTATTCAGTCCGTTCTGGTAAACTTGCATGAATTTCCAGAAGTTTCTTTAGCTGAATTGAATCAGACAGTATTATGCTTACCAAGGACGGCTCCCGGACCAGATGGGATTACGAACTCTATGTTGAAATGTTTACTCCAGGAATCGCCTAATCTTTTGCTAGAACTAGTGAATTATTCTTTAGGGAATGCATGTATACCTCCAGAATGGAAACTTGCCAAAATTGTATTGTTGCTAAAAAATGAAAATGATGCCTACACGTTGGATAACATAAGGCCGATCGCACTGACATCAAACTTAGTGAAATTGGTTGAGAGAATCATCAATATACGAATTAATGAACTTATTAACATGAGGTCTATTCTAAGTCCCTGTCAAATTGGGTTCAGGGCTGGTTGTTCAATTTGGGATGCCCACGTTGACTTAGAAAGTAGGCTTCAATTAGCTCGGCTGCATAAACAATATGCTGCTTTAGTTACCTTAGACATCGCTAAAGCATATGATACCGTGGAGCACTGTATTTTGATAGATCGATTAGAATACCTTGATTTTCCATCATACATAGTAGCGTGGGTTCACAATTTTCTCGCAGATAGGAAATTTTATTGTTTTAAAGATGGGTTTTCATCATCTACTCATACCCAAACGAGGGGAGTACCGCAAGGCTCGGTGCTTTCCCCAGTGCTATTTAATTTACTAATGAGCACCATCCCACGTAAACAGGATATAACAACTTATGTTTATGCAGACGATATCGCATTTTTTGCAATGGCAGATAACATTCAGACCTTATATGAACGGCTGCAGACTTACCTTAATATATTGGAGAGCTGGCTCGATGGCAATAGCTTTTTACTTAATCCGAGTAAATGTGCCCTCCTTGTTTTCCCGCTGCAATACCCTGTGAACATCTCTCTGTCTTACCATCATGAGGATATACCACAGGTGGAATCTGTTAAATACCTTGGAGTAATTTATCACACATCGCTTAACTGGCAATCTCATATCGAATATATCGCCGGAAAAGGTGTGCGGGCCATTGGCATATTACGTAGGCTAAGCAACTACCGCACAGGTATGAGAAGAGACACATTATTAATGATATATCGCATGTATGTTCGTCCAATTTTGGAATTTGGTTGTGTGCTTTTCTCTGGAGTTCCAGCTTACAAGTTGCGGCCTCTAATTCTTCTGGAAAGAGAAGCTTTGCGCTTATGCCTTGGCCTTCCCAAAACAGTCGCCAACAATGTGTTGTATCTCGAATCGAGGGTCCCTCCGCTTTCTTGTAGAATTCGCCTTCTGACTGTTCAGACATTCTTAAGAATTTATGAATCACCATTACGACATTCAGAAACAGCCTTTATTTCCACCCCGGAATCATTTTTTGCTGCTAGATGGCCGCGATTTCACACGCCACAAATTATATTTGTGCAAAATTTACTGGAGCCTCTAAACTTACGTATATGCGACATCATGCCGAGTCGTTATAATTCAGCCCCTGTGGAAATTCAATTCGACGACATTTTTCCTAGTAATGCCAAATTACTTCCCCATAATATTTTGGATGGTTTACTACAAGATCACCTGCGCCGTATTACAACGAACGTTATTATTGCTACAGACGCATCGCAATACGACGAAAAGTCCGGGGTTGGTATTTTCAGCCCGATTTTAAATTGGATTTATTCCCTTCGACTACCAGATTTTATACCCGTTTTTGTGGCTGAGTTTCTGGCAGTAGTGCTCGCCTTACGCAAGCTAGATACAGCAATTACATCAGCTGTCATAATAACAGATTCCCTATCTCTCTGTGCAGCACTTTCTGTTGGTGCTGATAATCACGTAACAAGGGCGTTCCGTGTACTAGTACCTGTGCATTTGAGAAAAGTGCGATTAGTTTGGGTGCCTGGACATAAAGGCTTGTTTCTGAATGAAATAGCCGATTCCTTAGCTAAGTCATCAATCAGCGAACCAATTCTACCGCTCTGTCCATCATCCGCTTATGTGACCGCTGCTCGATTCCGCAGACGTACGCTTATGCAAGTCTTTAAAGGTTCAGCACTAACAAACTCTACAGAATATCGCCATTTATTATATCCCTGGCGAAGAGACTTTTGCCGCACTCGAAAACAAGAAGTAGCTATCACAAGGCTGCGTTGCCGGGTGCCAAATCTAAATTTCTATAAACACAGGTCTGCTCAGGCACCTTCGCCACTGTGCGCATTCTGTGATGAACTGGAAACAATAGATCATTTCTTTTTGACCTGCAGGCGGTTTAACACATTACGAAAAACCCTATTAGAAATACCTTTGCGTGGCATTGGTATGGACTTATCTCTGCCTGTCATTTTGTCTTTTGGAGCTTCCATTTCTGGTTTCTCTAATGGCACAGTACGCGCGGCCGTCCGGGACTATATTGATGAAACTAATAGGTTGACTAATTAACCAGTTTCATTATCTTAACATGTCCATATAATTATATACGTATAAAATCAGATTATTGGTCTATTCTAAGAATAAATTTGTTTATGTAAATATTTGTATGCATTACATTAAGCACCACACTTGCCTATAGGCTATCGGTAATCTTTCTGCTATACCTCCATCATTCTAAATCTGAACAGTAAATTTTAAAGCCACTCAATTCTTGGCCGATCCCCCACAGTGGGTATGCGCCACTAACAATAGGTGAACAACAACAACAACTCCTATTTTTTGTAAGCCTAATCCTGTCAAGCTCTTTTTTGTTGTTGTTGTTTCTGAAGGATATCTCTGCGAGGCTCACGGCCGTGGAATTGGGATGGCATCGACTGCCCGAAGTTCATGTATTTCACAAATGCGGACACTCCGCAAGACAATCGATCACTCGAATCGTATTTCGACACCCACGAGGAAAGCCCATCAATCACAGTCGGAAGAAAGTTGACCACGCTCTCATCTTCCGTGAACACAGCGACGCTCAAGTCTCTAGAAAATGTGGATCACGCATCGCAAAGCCAGAAAGGACAGGGTGCCCAACTCCAGAAGTCTGCATGCACTTCGAACGTCTCTGGTTCCGACCATGGAAGGGTACCACGAAGCAAAGCGCATTGCTGTCCTGTGTGCAAAAACCCAACTACACCCTTCACCCTCTCAAACGAGGCCGTCCGACGCAGGAACAGACGTCCTCCCTACCACCTTCCTCTGCTTACAGCTCGAGTTCTGCAGTGAGTTCGCATATTTCCAATCCACCATCGGGCACTTCGATGTCGTCGCTGCTAAGCAAGTTTTCCAGCGTGCGCGCAGGCAACAACGCCAAGCAAGCCCGTCGAGCGAGCAAGGTGTCCCAGATTGAGAACGTGAAACAAGCAGGGAACGCAAAAGAACGCAGCCTGCCTCACGCGGAACCTCGAAAGCCGGGCCAGCCGCTTCGCGCACAAAATATTCATCCCGCGGCCTGCTACTTCCCAGCTGGCCATGACCATGCAAACAAACACTTCAAGAGCAACGAAGAGAGCTGATCAGCCCGTCGCAGCCACAGCGTTTCGCACCAGGCCTGGAACCATCATGGGGGGGGGGGGGAGCTGCAAGCGCGCGATGATGTAGGACGTGCTGCGCTTCGGCTCCGCTGATTTTCGGCTGGAACCACGGGCAACTTGACAGTACCCCGTCAAGACCAGCATCAATCGTTTCGGCTACTCACAGGCAACACGTGGATACCAGTGTCATCCAGGTGGGCCCGTTTTTGACAACTTTACGGCCGATCATCACCCGACCACGTTGGCGACGCCGTTAGGCCAAACGGCGACGCCAACGCCCGGCGGCGTGGGACCGGCTTTCCGAGGCAACATGGACGCTACTCTCATGGATACGACTCGCGTGGATACGACCCGCATGCCATGATGTGGGAAACGATTACGATTTCCGAAACGCCAAACTCTGCTTCTTCACCGAGGTTTCGGAGCCAAGCTCTCAACGACGCGGTGGAACGCCGCTCGCAAGCCAACGCCAAGAAGGCGGCGTCCGCCGCTGTTTCGGCATCCGGCACGCCAGCTGACAAGACGCAGCCTCCCGCTTCGCGCGCTGTGGGACGCAAGGGCAAGTTTCTCACCAAATGGAAGCCTCGCCTGTTTCCGAAACCGAGTCCGGACGACTATGTAATAGTCGTAAAGCCACGAGAGTGCATCTCATTGCATGATGCTTTCTCAGAGAACTGGTACGGGACTGCGTTTAAGGCATACCTCGGGCCCAAGCGAGCTGAGACGCTGACATTTATTCCATCGAGAGAGCAAAATTTGATCGTGATTTACACCCCGGACCCTGACACGGCGGACAAAATGATCGGTGACTTCGTGGTAAACATCGAGCACAGGCAGGTTCTGCTCAACGGGTACCTGCGACAAGATGGTAGCAATGTCTGCCACGGAGTTATTGTAGTCCGCAACACAGATACGACGGAGACGCTCCGAGAGAGCGTACGCTGGAGGTCAGGCACCATCGTCGAGGTGCGTAAATTTGGCACATCGAACAAGGCGCGTGTAACCTTCACCGGCAAGGAGAAGCCACGCTTTGTTCACTACGACGCAATGCTGATCCCGGTCAAACCCTACTACCGGACGATCCCGGCCTGCGGCAAGTGCGGTGTCGTCGGCCATCGGATGGACACTTGTCCCAACCCACGACCGGATACGTGTGGCCTGTGTGGACAGCAGGTTCCGCTTGTGGAGGAGGGGGTACGGGCCCCTCATGAATGTGTACCCGTATGTTCTGTGTGCGGTGGAGCACACGCCACAAACTCTCGAGCATGTACGGCCAAGTACCGTAATTCCAAGGTGGCCGCACAACAGGGCAGAAAGTCCAAAAGGGCGTCCAAGAAACGACGCAAAGATCAGACTCCCAATGAGCCACCACGCCGGGAAGTCGCCAAGACTGACAAGCCCGCTTCCCCTACTGGAAGAACCGAAAAGCAGCCGACGGCGCAACCATGCGGCGAAGCCAGGCCATGGGCCAACGCCGTGAAAAACGGGAAGCAGGTGGGTGGTACGGGTAGAGCTGCCTCCTCATCCCTCCCTATCATCCCCTCTTCATCGCGTAACGCCGACGAAAATATTATTGCCAAACTTCAGGCACAAATCGAAGCGTTACAGAAAAGACTAGCGGAAGCCGAGGCCAAACAGACCCAACTAGTCTCCCCTCCTCCTCCCCCCGCAGTAGAGGTAATGGAGAGTGAGACCGGGGCGGAGGCGGCAGACGCGGTTGCCGCACTCGAGGCTCGTGTGAACACCCTTGAGGTCCGTATGGACAGCCGTATAACTGTCCTCGAAACCCAAATCTCAGCGGCTGTAATTGCCGCCATTGCTAAAATGACAGAAACCATCCCTACCCTGATAGCCCAACAAGTTGCGCGTTTCACCAAACGAGCCGGCCCAATTAAGGACGTGTCTGGCCGGTACCCTAAAACGCTTCGACGACAGATCGAATTTGAGAATGATGACAGCTGCTCCGCCTCCGGAATTGAGGACACCCCCCTCCCCGCGAGTGCTGGCTCGGGAGCACCGCCACCGCAATCGCTCGTTAACTCCACTGACCATGGCGGGCACCCTTAGAATTCGGAAGTCCCCACGATCCAATACGGCCACTCCCATCCAAATCACCCAGTGGAATTGTCGGGGTTTTAAGGCTCACACTAAGCGCGCCAACCTCCGGCTTTTCCTCGCAGCATTTCAAAACCTTCCTGCTGTGGTAGCCCTCCAGGAGCCAGGGAGTGCTGCCACACTCACAAACTATACTACGTTTCAGCAGGACCCTTTATCTTGCATCTGCGTGCACAAAAATTATACGGCCAACCTAGTTGATCTCGACCTTAAGCCAGCTTTCTCGTACGTGATGGGGACACTCCTTCCGCTGCGTAAACAGGACCCGCCACTGCACGTGCTAAACATTTATTGCTCACCGAAACTAAGCAACATTACATTCGCAGACCTTTTTAGCCGCGCTTTAAAGGCTGCGGGCAGGGACCCTCTGGTGATTGTGGGTGATTTCAATGCCCCCAGCACACTCTGGGGGTATGCACGTGAAGAGAAACGTGGACGTAAATTGGCGGAACTTATGTCCACGCTGGGCCTAACTCTTCACACCGACCCTGCCTACCCAACTCGCGTGGGTAACTCCGTGACCCGGGACACATGTCCGGACCTTACCCTCACAAAAAACATTCAGTATGCGGATTGGGTCAACACTGAAGAGACCCTCGGCAGCGACCACTGCATACTCAACACCACCATTCGCACCTACCCTTTGGCAAGACCCTACGGAGAGGCAAAATTACCCGATTACACGAAGTTTCGGCAAATATACGCCAATTCGACACCCATTGAGGAACAAGGATACCATGCTTGGTCCCAGCAACTGGTTTCCTCATTACGCTCCACAGAAACACAAATTAAACTCTCCGAGGCGACTCCGGTGGTGGATAACCATCTCCTTCACCTCTGGGAGGCCCGGCGCAGCCTCGTCCGCCGATGGCGCCGGCAAAAACACAACCGAAAGCTCAAAATTCGCATCGCTGAGCTCACCCAGCGAGCAGCAGAGTACGCGGCCCAGCTCGCTGACTCTAACTGGGTGGACCGTTGCAACACGGCCGCTCGACAAATGTCCAGCCGGAGTACCTGGCGCCTCTTCCGCGCCTTGATTGATCCGACCCAAACTCGAACAGAGACACAAAAGCATCTGCAACGAGCATTTCACAGCTTCGACGGAGACACAGCCAAATTGGCATGTAAACTCCGAGACCAATATCTATGCACTCAGCAGGACTCCCAAGGGCCGGCGTACTCGTATGCAGGTACCGAGAACGCGGAGCTGGATCAACTGTTCCAGTTACACGACCTGAAGGCAGCCCTAGCAAAAATGAGGCGAGGAACGGCGCCGGGAAGGGATAAAATTACCGTGAAATTACTTGCCAATCTTCCTGACTCGGCCTACACCATGCTCCTTGCCTACATCAATTCCATTTGGATCGGGAAAACAAGCCTACCAATTGAGTGGAAGACCGCCCTGGTCACCTTCATACCCAAAGCGGGCAAAGCCATTAACACGGACAACCTCCGCCCCATCTCCCTTCTTGTGTGGGAAAATTAATGGAGACGATGGTGCGCGACAGGTTGTCCGCGTTCCTGGAGAGCAAAAATGCATTTGCAGACACCATGTTCGGGTTCCGCCCACACCGGTCCGCGCAAGATGTCTTGCTTCAGCTCGACCATGAGATCCTCGATCCAGTCGAGTATCCCCTGAATGACAAAGTTGTGCTCGCTTTGGATCTGAAGGGCGCCTTTGATAACGTGACCCACGAAATTATTCTAACACATCTCTCGCAGGTGGATTGCGGCCAAAACACTTTCAACTATATTAAACAATTCCTCACTGACCGACAATCATACATTCGGATTCAGGACATTGAACACGGCCCTTACCGATTAGGCACGAGAGGGACTCCGCAGGGAGCGGTCCTCTCGCCCCTCCTATTCAATGTGGCAATGATGAGACTCCCCGCTCAGCTGGCGAAAGTCGAAGGCATACAGCATGCGCTGTACGCCGACGACATCACCATATGGGCGTCACACGGCTCGGCAGGAGACATGGAGGCAAGCCTGCAGCAAGCGGCGGACATCGTGGATGACTATGCCCGTCGCTGCGGCCTTCAGTGCTCCCCGTCCAAATCGGAATTCGTGCACATACGCCCCTCACCAAAGTGCACCGCAAAGATCGACCTCTCCCTTCACAGCGGACCAATACCCGAACGCGATGAGATTAGAGTACTGGGGCTTTTTATACACAAAAATCGCAGAGCAGACACAACATTGGCCAAATTGCGTAAGATGGGGGACCAGGTGGGCCGGATGGTCCGCCGGGTTTCCAACAAGCGCGGGGGGTTACGATGCAAAGATGCCTTGCGGCTGGCGCATGCATTCGTAACCAGCCGAGTCCTGTACTCGGCTCCATACCTCCACCTACGCAAATCCGACGAGAATGCACTCGAAGTCATTCTCCGCAAAATCTACAAGCGCGCCCTCGACCTTCAGCACCTCTAACCAGCGCCTTTTGGGCTTGGGAATGGTGAACACCTTCAAGGAGCTGAGAGAGGCGCACTTGACAAACCAATATACTAGACTCTCTAAAACACCGTCGGGTCGCCGCCTCCTTGCCCGGCTACACATCAATCACTCAATACACACGGAAGAGCGCGTACGGATTCCAGAAGTTTGGCGATACTCCTTGCACGTGCGCCCTCTTCCGGCTAACATGACCCGAGACGACTACACTGGCCGACGCCTCGCGCGGGCGGAAGCCTTGGCTCGACACTACGGCCACAAATTCGGGGTATTCTACGTGGACGCCTCCGGCCCGCACCACGGTGGTTGGTATACGGCTGCGGTCGTCCACGAAAACATCGTTGTAAACGGACTCACATTCCGTGCACATAACATTACGCACGCGGAGGAGATCGCCATCGCATTAGCCGCCGCAGATCAGGACTCGAGGGTCATCATCACCGACTCAAGCGGTGCCTGTCGCAATATTGAACAGGGATACATTCCGTACCGTGCTTATAAAATACTGCAGAACAGCAGCTACCTAGGTGCCCCCGCGCACCGAACGATCATATGGGCTCCGGCTCACACGGGCCTCGATGGTAATGAGACGGCCGATGCCGCTGCCCGCGCGCTCACTCTCCGGGCACCATCCTCGTCCCCTACCGATCCGGAACTCGAACCCAATCCTGCCTACACCTTTAAGGAGATCACACAATTTTATCAATCCGGCCATAACGTCTATCCTAAACCCTGTAAGGGCCTCACGAAGGCGGAGGAGCGAATCCTCCTTCGCCTTTATACTAAAACTCTATTGTGCCCGGCAATCATAAAACACTTTGACCCCGCTTGCACGGGGAAGTGCCCGCATTGTGAGGAAAGTTCCTCTGACATTTTCCACATGGTGTGGGCATGCCAAAAAACCCCAAACCTTACCCCACTACCCAACCCTTCGCGGGAGGACTGGGAGGCAGCCCTGCTCGGCTGCTCTGACCTGACGGCCCAACGGGCCCTGGTCGAGCGTGCCCGGGCCACGGCCAACGCCAATGGGCTCCCGTAAGAGGGAGCCCACCTAGTGTTTGTACGGGGCGGCCCCTTAAGGACCGTTCCCACCCTCCCTGTAAATAACATCTGTAAATAAATGTTTTTCAGCAGCAGCAGTGGAACCATCATTGAACCGTGGCGATACGTCGGACGTGCCACCGTGAGCTGCGGGACGCTGACGAATTACGACAGCAGGACAAGACGCATGTTACGGCGACTGAATCGCACAAAGCGGTGTGTGACGAGGAACTGGAGAAGTACAGATACCCGTGAACATTGTCATTAACTTAACATGTCTTGTTTCCCGGATGTCGCCACGCCAGTTTACTAAAGTTTTTTCTTCGCATAAGTGGAGAAGAGTTCACGGCCGTTCTGCAGTACGTTACATCGTAATTTCCCTTGTTCCTTGTCTTGACGCAATAGACAAGACGGTGCAGTGAGTTAATGCTACGTTCGTATGCGCGTCTTTCGACTCAAGATGTCTTAGCCTGATGACGCATCCAACAAAGTACCCTAGCTTCATATTCGAACATGCAAAATTCAAACATGGCTCTCGCTAAAGGGAGCCATGTGTATATGCAAAGCGGCAGAAAGATGATTTTTTTTGAGAGGGAGGTGGTGTACTTTACTGAGAGCTGAATTTTGTGCTGGCGCTACAAGGCCTGGCCACATATAGCCGTTGCAGAGCTACAGGGTGCTACAATAGCGCGATGTTTAAAGTTACTGTATATGCTACCTTTAGGTATACCTACGGTAGCATATACAGTGACTCTAGTCGTGTTTAAGTCGTATGTAAAGTCACTAGACTAGTCGTGGGATCTTAAGTCACATCACGTCATGCTAAAATTTGATGACATCACAATATTTTGTGATCTGTGACACCAATGTGACATCATATCACGTGATGATCCTGTGCCTCACTCGGCACAACGGCATAGTCGTCAACGACGGTCAAATTTCGTGTTGCATGTGGCATCTAAGGCTTTTGCCTTATACCTTTAACACTATATATCTAACACGTACCTGAAAACAAAAGAAGTATGAAACCTCGCGTAGTCCTGAATGACTCGTACGCGCTGTGAAATGCGAATGCATTACTTAGTCGGACTATGTCAGACATCCGGCGTTGTCCGTTCGCCGGCAGCTGTTATGTCCTCGCTCTCACTCCCTCTCCCATAGCAAGAGCAGCTAGCGCGCGAGCTTATAGTCGCCCCTAGCAACCAGACCATGTGGTGCTAGAGAGTGTAGAAGAGGAGGCCGCTGTGATAGCTCAGTAGTTAGAGCATCGAACGCGTTATTGGAAGAGTGTAGAAGAGGGTAGTTGCAGCTATACTCGGCGACAACTTTCTGCGGCAGCACAGCGAAAGCTACGGGGGCGGAGCTTCTGCACAGGTGTTACTACGCCAAGTAGTCCGTTTTCGTGCGATTTCAGTTTTGGTTGCGCAAGCGCATCCAACATGTACTTTTTCGCACGACCACCATACAATAAACCGTACGTTCATTTGGAGGAAATAAATAAGATGTTCATTTTTTAAAGGTAAAGAACACGAAGCTTATTTGAAGCGTTGAGATTTATTTCAGAAAAAGGTACGGCCGAGAAGGTACTGGGAGATTGGAACGGAAAGCCAAGAAACCATTTCCTGAATTTCAGTGCATACTTGGTCGGTATCATTGTTTTCCTTCTTTTAGAGACGCAAGAACTTTCTGCAGACGCTCACGTTATTTTTTTAGGGGACGCGAATGCAACAACGTGGAATAGAAGTCTTGGCACCAATCGGTCATGAGTGGGCGTGTGATGTTCGTAAATCCAAGTGGGCAAAACACAATTTTTACTCGGCCAAGGATGCTGTTTTTCCACAGTAAATAGGGTAATGTACATGAACGCATCTGTTACCCAGGCAAAGTGCAAGGAACGACTCTCTTCGTAGACGCCGACGGGAGTGGTGTCGCGGTACGTGATCTTCAGCGTTATTGTGTCAACAATACTAGGCAGCCGAAACACTGACAACGTATGTAACGCAACAGTTTCCAATCACACTTTTTCGTCCAAGGAGCGTTGCTGGTGTTGCTGAAGACTGTCAGGTCGTTGGTGTCACTTTTGAGGTGGCTGTAGTGCCACTTTCGCTGATAATATCACTCGCACACATATTCTCGGCGATGGCATATGCTGAAAACGAAATATTTCACGACGCATCACTGTCTTCGTTTCTCCTGCTCGATGAATACAGATTACCTAACGAACACGCACTCATGGCATGAGTCGTGCTCGCCCAAAAGCTTTGAGGTGACCTGGCTGCAACCAAGCGACGCCATCGCTGTGTACCGGGGCAGAAAAAAAAAGGTGAGATGGCACCAGAAAACGAGAGAGAGAGAGAGAGAGAGAGAGAAACGTCTTTATTCACAAAAGCATGAAGAAGGAGGGCGTGAAAGGAACTTTAGTCCGGGGTCCCTAGGACGACTCCAGTGACGAGTCGGGCCCGCTGTATCAGAGCTCGGAGGACCTTGGGAGGTCCATCGCGGAGAGCATCACCCCGCAGCTCCTCGTTATACGTAAAGGGTGAAGGAAAGCAGCTAAGGGAGGAAAGATGTTCGCAGTGCACTCGATCGAGACATGGAAGGTCGTGGGCGAGTTTTTACAGCCGAGGCAACGGTCTGCACAGCACTTCGGGTAGAATTTATGGATACTAGATTGAGAAATGTTTTAATCTGTAGCTGGCGTAGCGCTACAGCCTCCTCTCGCGAGAAAGATGGCGGTGGGGTGCTTTGAGTGCGACGGACGTTCCTGTAGTGTCGAAGAATGCCGTTGTAAGGGAGAAGAGGATCTCCGCACTCCGAAATGGTCGCCTCGCCTTGCCGAGCCACCAGAAGGGAAATTTCGCGGGCAACAGCGTATGCGCGTTCATTGCCCGACAGAGAGGCATGACCAGTTCTCCAGAGTAAGTGAACGCGAAAAGTAGTCTTTGACTCAGTTAGCGGAATTTGATTGAGAATTTGGTGGGCCGCTCTTTGGATGCCATGTCCTTGTAAGAAGGCCAGGCATGCCTGTTGCGAGTATGTCAATATGTAGACATCACTGAGAACACGGATAGCTTGTCGTATCGCTGGAGCGACTCCAAGAATTTAACCGTGAGTGGCATGTGACCCAAGCATTGCAGCCGAGTCCTGCAGGGAATCGGTGCCATATAACACTACCGAGGTGTAACCTTCGCGAGTTCGGGCTGTGTCAGTGTAAAGAGTATGCGATTACGGGATGTCTTCCAGCATACGGCTGAGGTATCGTACGCGGGATTTGCGCCGGTCCTTGTGATGCTGGGTGTGCGTGTTTCGTGGTAAGGAATGAACAGTTAGTATTTTCCGTATCACAGGCGTTAAGGGCGTGGGGCGGGTTTCAATCTCAAGAGGTGGGACGGGATACCGGAGGCGTGAGAGGAGATTGCAGCCAGTAGGGGTGAATAGGAGAAGTTGGCGCTGACTGACCCAATCTGCCTCGAGCAGCTCACTTAGTGTGTTGTGTGTCCCCAACTTGAGAAGAAGACGTTTGAAAGTGTAGTTCGAAACGCCATGGGCCAGCTTTGTCGCTTTGCGGATCATGGCGTCTATGCGTAGTTGTTGCGATTGGGTCAACCACAGGAAGGGCAAGTGATATGTCAGCCAGCTGATCACGTAGCCTTCCACCAAGCACAGCAGGTCTTCTTCTTTAAGCCCTGAGCGCCGATTTGAAACCCGTCGGATCATGGACAGTATTTGGTGAACTTGTCGAAATAAAAGGCCAACGGTGTAGTTAGCTTTGCCATCCGCTTGAACATATAGTCCAAGGATGCGGGCACGAAGGACATGTGGTATGGGTATGCCATCCACGTGCACAATAATTGGGGGAGGAGGGCTACTGCTTCGGGAGCGAATGACGATGAGCTCTGATTTTTGAGGAGCACATTGCCAGCCACCTTTTTTAGCGTATTCAACGACAGCATCCACTTTTTATGCAGTTGGTGCTGGATGGCTCCATCAGATCCCCGTGTCGACCAGATAGTGATGTCATCCACACAAATAGCATGGACGACATCGGGGATTTAGTCGAGCAAGCGGGGAAGCCCTGCCAGTTAGATATTAAATAATGTAGGGGAACGAATGGATCACTGTGGTGTCCCACGTTCTGTAACGTGAATTGTAGCAGACCGATGCGGTCCCATTCTCACAGCGGCCGTACGATCACGAAGAAATGAGCGGATGTAGTTCGACTTCCACAATGTGAATCGGCTAGATTGCGAAAGATGAGGCCGTGTTCAACATGATCGAAGGCCCCCTTCTAATCTAAAGCAATGAGTGCTCTCGTTTGGGCGCGAGAAGGAGGCCCTAGGGCTTCCTCACGTAGCTGTAACAGTACATCTTTGGGCGGTAGATGAGCTCGGTATCCGAATGGAGAATGCGCGAAGAAGGATTGCTGTTTTAAGGGCTGCAGACATCGCAAGAGTACATGCTCCATAAGCTTGCCAATGCAGGAGGTTAGGGATATGGGACGTAGGTTTTGAACCTGAACTGGTTTGCCCGGCTTAGGAATAAACGAAATATCGGCGTGTCGCCACGCTTGGGGAGGCGTACCATGGCGGCAGTATTCATTGAATATACCGGTGAGGTGGGTGATATCCGCATCACTTAGGTTGTGGAGTGTGGTGAACCGAATGTGGTCTGCTCCCGGTGCAGTGTTACGGTGTAGAACTTGTAACACTACTCGTATTTCCCCAACCGTGATATCGTGACAATTCATTTGTCTCGCCTACGTGCGGATAGTCAGAGTAACGCGGTGTTGGGCCTGTCGGAATGGAAAGTTTTTCGATCTCACTGAGAAGACTCGAGGGGTCGTCCCGATACTTGTGTATTAGGACGTGTAACAGTTGAAATATTTTTGCTTTCGGGGTGGTGGAGTCTGTGAGGGATCGAAGAACCGAGCATGTTTTTTGTGGTGCCTAATGCTCCTGAAAGCCAGTTGAAGAATCCTCGCCAGTTATTTCTGGTGAGGGTCGCTACGTGTTCTTGAGAATCACACGTAATTTGATTTATTCTTTTTCTCAGTTTACGATTCAGACATTGGCGTTTCCATCGTCGTGTCAGCCCTCTCCGCGCGTCCCAAAGATGAAGCAAATGTGGGTCAATGTCTGCATGGTGTTTCGGTGGTAGTACATAATGTCCGCGTGGTGGCCTCTATATCTTGAGCAAAGGAGTCAAGCCATCGCTCGTAACCTTACCCCTCGGGCGAGTCCCGGTGGCGTTCCCTGAATTTGACCCAGTCTGTAATGTGTAAACGCCGCTCGGTCCTCCGGGCACCATTAGGGGGCAGAATGGTCGCCATAATATAGTGGTTTCTGCCAAAGTGCTCCTCTAGAGGACCATGCGCTACCAACGGGCCCGTATTGCGTACAATGGTGAGGTCAGGGTAGGTGTCACGTGATATACTGTTGCCAAGACAAGTGGGGTGCTCTGGGTCAGTAAGTGTATCCCATGTTACAAATATCATTCCACAAGAGTTTTCTTTTGGCCTGCAATTTGAGATATCCCCATACTGTATGCGGAGCGTCAAAATCCCCGCAAACCACACAAACCCGTCCAAAACTCCCAAATTCCGTGAGAAGGCAGTGAAAGCAGTGCGTATGCAAACGCGAGGAACTGTACACATTTAGTAAAAACAAGGTTTAACTGTTTGAGCTTTGCGTAAATATTTCAATTATTTGGTGAGGGATGTCACTACTAGTGGTATGCACGCGATATGTGACATGTTTCGAAACTAGGGCTCCCACAAGAGGAGAGGCACACAAGAGCGTGTTGTAGCCTGATAAAAAAGACGGACAATTAGGTTCTTGTTAGGGGATATCAGGAGCGTCAGTGGATGCGGCTACGTACTGCTGCTGTGAATTCCGCTTTTGGGGGAATCCCCTGCAGTTCCGTTGCCACACCACTAGTCGTGGCGTGTCACGCGACGCCATCTTCATCGTGGGAGGAAACGGAAGGGCGTGCGTAAGGGTGCGAGCGCCGTGCACTCGCTTTGGATGTTGACGGCCAAGAGATTTCATAAAGTTCAGTCTCGGTAGTTGGCACGGTAGTGGTACGTGCAAGCGTGCGTTCTATACATGACTCCACGAGCTCCATCATCTCAATGTGAAGGATTCCCATGCGGCGTTAGATTGCATGCTGATGCCTGCAGTGTGTCCATTTGCTTTTGAAGGCGTTCGCAATGCGCCTCTATGTCTCGGCGTTGGCGTGCTATTTCCGCGAGAGGATCAGGGGTCGAGGATTTACTGATCTGAGGGGACGTGGTGGGAAGTGATTGGCGGGACGGAGCAAGCACTGGGGGACCCTCTACCGGACCTACCTACCGTGGAGCCACCTTGGTTGCGTTGCGTTCCGGGCCCGCTGCTGCTCGGAGAAAGCGTGTACCTCCCTGCCAACAGGTTCGCTCTGCAAATCTTTCTTGTAGGGTTGTCATGTAGAAGGGGAAGGAGCGCGCATCTCCGATGGACACCGTGGTTCCTCACAGGAGCAGGAGCGAGACTTGGAGCAGGAACGGGTCTTGAGGCGAGTCCGGGATTGGGAGGGGGTCCGGGACTTGAAGCGGGTCTGGGACTTTGAGCGGGTCTTTGACTTGCGACGCGATTTGGATTGGATCTTGGAGCGCGACTCTTCTGCCTTCATCTGGGTGCGTGAATGGTGGATCTCAGCTGTCTTGCTTGACACTGGAGAGTTGGAGTTCACGCGGTTCATTTTCGAGGGCTTTCCACACCCGTGCCTTGTTGAGTGCCTGCCTCTCACGCTGAGGGCAGGTTGGATCCGTCGTAGGGTGAGGTCCGTCACAGGATTTGTAGTGGGGAGTGCAGGGATGCGACTGGATGTGGTTGTCGGTGCCACACGTCGGGCATGTGACAACGTCTGATGTAGGGCAATGGTCATCTCGATGCTCAAGGCAAACTTTGCAAATCACTTGTCAGAGGCGATGGGGGTAACAAGCAGTTCGGCCCCGTAGAAGCGTACGTAGCGAGAGACCTTCAGTTCTTCGAAAGTGACTAACGTAACGTTGGTCTGACCCGTCAAGCGTGCTTGAAGTATTTAGGTTGCAGGAGCCGCAAGTTCATCTACTAGCGTGGGAGACTACGTAACGGGCACGATGCCAGGAACAACAATACCCTTGCAAGAGTTGTTCGGAGCCACAAAGTATGTTAGGGATAAATACGCTCACCGAGTTTCAGCTCCCGCACACAGTATGAGTCGGCCACATGGGACTGGGGCGTGCTGATGATCGCTAGGTTTTGCAGTGGTCGCAGTCGGAATATGATGTCCTCGCGGTCTTTGGTAGTCAAACCAGCAACGCTCCAGAGAGCGCTGGCGAGTTCAGGGCGCGTCCACCTATCCAGGCAAAGCCCTCTATGCGGGCTAGAATTATCTTTTTATCGTGTATAGTCGAGGCAGATGCTGGTTCCCACTCTTCTTGTGTACATTGCGCGGAAAGACGCCCGGTATGTTCTAGCTTGGTTGGGTTTCCTTGTGGGTGTTCATTTTGCGGCCGCGTCACTTCTTGATGACGGTCTTCCAACAGCCACCTACATCGTCGTCATCGGTGTGGTCAGCAGGACAGTTCGAGGCAGCATCGTCCTCCATTTCTTCCCCAGTCAAAATGTCATCTTGTTGTCCGGAAAGAGAACTGTGAAAGCTAGATCAGATGTCAGCCCCACGGTGTGCGTCACGGGTGTCGTTACTGCCGCGCAACGCCAGGCGGCGTTCTCCGTCACCGACGACGGAGACGACGGAAATGGCTCCATTTTCACAACGAAAGTGGGAAAGGGCTGAGAAAAGGGTTCCTAGTAGTACATCAACAGGCCCAGATGGCATTCCAATTATGCTGATAAAGACATTGGGTCCGAAGTCTAAACAAACTTTGAGAGAGGCAGTGAGCAAAATAATAATCGATGGTGAAGTTCCCAATGGATGGAAACTTAGCAGGCTGAGCATGATCTATAAAGGAAAGGGGGACAAAGCTGACATAAACAACTACCGTCCTATAACAGTGACATCAGTGGTCTACAGGCTGGCGATGCAGATTATAAAGGAAAGACTGCAGGCATGGATAGAGGATGTGGGGGTGCTGGGGGAACTGCAGAACCGGTTTCGGAAACACAGGAGGTTGGAAGACAATCTGTTCTCACTGACGCAGTGCATCGAAATAGCAGAAAAGGAACACAGGCCCCTGTGGCTAGCATTTTTGAATATCAAAGGAGTGTACGATAGGGTGGTTCAAGAGGAATTGTGGGGAATACTGGACACACTAGGCGTGGAACATGTAGTCACTAATCTTTTAAAGGATATCTATAAATGTAACAAGGTAGTTATAAAGTGGGAAAAACAGGTATCCAAGCCTGCAGAGGTAAAACGGAGGCTTAGGCAGGGGTGTTTCCTGTCACCCTTATTATTCATGATGTACCTACAAGGATTAGAGGCCAAATTAGAGGGAAGTGGACTGGGCTTCAACCTCTCTTTAGTCAAACAAGGAAAACTCATTGAACAGGCACTACCAGCATTAATGTACGCAGATGATATAGTGCTAATGGTCAACAACAAGGAAGATTTGCAGAGATTGATGGACATCTGCGGTAATGAGGGAGATAGGTTAGATTTTAGATTCAGTAAGGAAACATCAGCAGTCATGATTTCAATGACAACGAAGGTAGTGAGCTTAGAATACATGAGGTCACGCTAGCGATAACAGATAAATACAAATATCTGGGCGTATGGATAAGCAATGGGACCGAGTACCTGAGGGAACACGAAATATACGTGACGACTAAAGGTAACAAGAATGCAGCAGTGATGAAAAAGTGGGCACTGTGGAATTACAATAGGTATGATGTTGTAAGAGGAATATGAAAAGGTGTCATGGTTCCTGGGCTGACGTTCGGCAATGCGGTCTTGTGCATGAGATCAGAAGTTCAAGCAAGATTAGAAATTAAGCAACGTGGAATAGGTAGGCTTGCTTTAGGAGCTCACGGGAATACACCTACACCAAGTCAGGGAGTACAAGGTGATATGGGATGGACATCATTTGAGGGCAGGGAAGCTAGCAGCAAGATAAAATTTGAGAAGCGATTGAGAGAAATGGGGGAGGAGCGGTGGGCTAGGAAGGTTTTCAGCTACGTGTACACGAAGAATGTCGATACAAAATGGAGGAAGCGAACCAGGAAATTGACTGGTAAATACTTAGAAAACAGCAGGTGGCCAAACCAAAAAGAACTATCGGTTAAGAAAAAGTGAAGGAAACGGAGACTGACATGTGGAGAATGGGCATGATTAAGAAGTCCGCACTAGAGATCTATCGAACTTTTAAGCAGGAAATCGCCAAGGAAAGGATCTATGATAATACTCGGGGTAGTTCTCTACTGTTTGAGGCCAGGACGGGAGTACTGCGAACCAAGACATATCGGGCCAAATACGAAGTGGTAGACTCAGTATGCAGTGCGTGTGGAGAGGAAGAAGAAACTGCCGAACACTTGATAATGTTCTGTGAAGGGCTTCACTCTATAGTTCAGGATGATGGCGCAGAGTTTTTCAAAGCACTGGAGTTTAGGGACCGGGAGGGCAAAATAGACTTTAAGCGGGTAGACTTAACTAGAAGTAGGTTATCTGATTGGGGGCTAAAGTCAAGGCACGAGTGAAATCTAAACCCTTCACTGCAAAGTACGAATCCTAAAACTGACTTTTTAAAGAAAAAAATAAATCTAATTTTTGGTTCATTAAGTATTACGGCTTGGTGGCGCTAGCCACCGCCCCATAGACCGCCCGATCTAAAGGGTACAGCCATATCCATCCACCCATCCATCCATCCGACGACCCTTGCTCAATGAAAGACGGCGTTACGATGATTGAATGTTCCATCAACACAGAGTCGTGAGTTAGCTGAGAGCCCTTCGCACTGATGCCTGCTTCGGGCCCGTAATATGGGACGCGGAAACCATGCCGCAGTCGCAGCAGCCACCCAGGGGACGCCTCAGAGCGTCGGAGTCCCACGCATGCATGGATGAAAGATAACCCACTGCGACAAGCTTGGCTTCTGTGAGGTCAAGGCCTTTTGCTGAGTTGAAAGGTACCACCAGTTAGGTGAAAAGTCTCATAGTCAAAAAATGCCCATGATGCAGGCGAAGAAACGGGGAGCGTTTCACAAGAAAACGAGAAAACTAGAAACGGCAAAGAACAAAAAAAACCTGCACGGGTGATCCTTTCTATCAATATTACAAACAATCTTGTATGTGATATTTACATCTTTTTTGGTTTATATTTCCCATTATGCTACGCATGCGTTCGTGGACTACATGCAGAAGCGTAGTAAACAAAAGTATGCGAGGGCTTCGTAGTCTTTACTGTGCTGCTACAGATAGTGTTTTCACCCCTCCTCGCTGCGGCAGCCCTTCGGCCTTGAAATTTAGTCGGCGTTGCCATTGCTGACTGGTGTAGTGGACGCTGAGGGCTATGTTTATCCTCTAATGGATGGCATTGATACGCTTTGTAGGGTATACAGTAACTATAGCGCTGGGTAAGGTCCCTAGATGAAACAAGTTTCCATCTAGGGACCTTAGCGCTGGGAGCATGTGCGCGCCACCTCCCGTGGAGTATATAGCAGGGTGGGGGGGGGGGGTCAGTGGTGAATAAACGGGTTTCTTGTTGTTGCTATGAGCCGTGCTCGTGTCTACTCGGCGTCTCTGAACATGGTGTCAAGAGTGGGCGTCTAACGCGTTGTTATGGACGAGACAACCGGTACAGACGCCGGGCCTTTCCAGCTCACCCTCGTTTGCGTCGGTACGCCGGGACTGCACCCGCCGTTGCCTTTCAACTTGGAATGGTCAACATGGATAACGAGGTACGGGAATTACGTCTTTGCGGCCAGAATCAACACAGCCACCAACGAGGTGCACGTGCTAACTCTTTTATATTGTACGGGTCCGCAAGCACGTAACGTCTAGTCGTCGCTAGGACTGTCTGCTCCGGAAAACCACTCATTTTCAAAAGTCAAGGCTAAGCTCACTTCGCATACTGTCCACCCTATCGATGAGATTCACGAGAGCCGCCGATTTCACCGCCGAGTACAACAACATGGGGAGCCGGTTAATGAATTTTTTACCGCGCTTAGGAATCATGTCAAGCGTTATGGGTACAACAACGTCGAGATCGAAGACAGCCTTGTGCGAGACAAGTTTTTCGTTGGATCGCGGAATGAGAAGCTATCAGATCAGTTGGGCCGATGTGCAAAACTTAGAGCCGAGAAAGCGTTGTGCCAAGCGCGTGTTCACGAAGAAGCCGAAAAAAAGCGTCTATCCCGCGAAACTCCCAGCAAGAGTGGGGCTTTCAACAGCGCACGCGGCGCAACGCGCGAAGAACGCGTCATCGCGTCGCAGCAAGTCAGTGCAGCCAATAACTAAATCTACTTGCGATTGCTGCGGCCGTGGTCACCACTATCGAAAATAATTCTCAGCTCGCAAGGCCACATGCGATTTCTGCAAGAAGCAAGGTCACTTTATTGCTGTTTGCTGGGCCAAGCATGGGAAAAAGCTGTGAGGCTCAGTTGAACTTCATGCGCTCAGTACGCGTCGGGCATGGTATGCCGACATTCACGTGGTCACCTCGCACACTTCAAGGTAGACTCAGGAGCCGAAGTAACGGTGCCTTCACATCCTTTTCCGGCATCAGCTACTGTTTAGGATAAAGTGGACGCCGAGGTATGAGGTCCTGGAAATCAAAGGTTGCACGTTCTGGAATCTTTCACTAGTTGCTACCTTGCAGTGGCGTAACAAAGTGTCTGTGCAAAGACTGTATGTTATCAAGAACCAGACGGCACACCTCCTGGGATTACCGGCAATTGATGACTTGGGCATGGTTCAGTTTTTGGACTCCATGGATGGTATTCAGTCACTCCAAGCAAACTTTTTTGTAGACTTGAGGAAGTGCAAGAAGAATACCACATCCGCGTCACTCAAGATGCTCGTCCCTTTTCATTAAGCGTTCCTCGACGAATATATCTGCCTCTGCTCGAGCATGTGAAGGGGGAATTGGATGAAATGGAAACCCAAGGAGTCATTCGCAAGGTTGACAAGCCTACCGCAAGGTGTTCACGCCTCGTCACCGTGCCGAAGCTGTTGGGCGGGTATAGGCTCTGTGTTGACTTGACGAAGGTTAACAAGGTTATCCTGAGGGAACGCTACATTCTGCCAACAGTTGAAGACATCTCAGGCCAGCTTGGTGGGGCACGAATTTTTCCAAGCTCGATGCAAGATCCAGCTTCCACCAAATCAAACTAACTCGTGAGAGCGAAGAACTGACAAGATTAATCACACCCTCTGGCCGCTATTGCTACAAGCAACTTCCCTTTGGCATTGCGACAGCACTCGAGTATTTCCAACGCTTCATGTCGAGACTGCTCGAAGGCATCACTGGAGTTGTCAACGTGAAAGACGACATACTCGTCTTTGGTTGGAACCGTCAAAAGAACGTTCAGCGTCTAGCTGACGTCTTGGCGCGTTTACATCAAGCGGGCGTAACTCCTAATGAAAGGACTCCGTTCAGAGTCTCTTCTGTCAAATTTTTAGGAGTTGCCGTCAACGAGCAAGGAATTAAGAGCAAACCTCATAAGCGCGAAAAAAATGGCAGCATATCCACGAAGTGAATGATGGGGAGTGGGGCGAAGCATTCGTCCGTCCATTCGTTGTTGCTTCCGTCCGTTCCTGCGTACGTCTGTGTAACCGTCCATGCGTCCATCCACCCGTCCGTGCGTGCGTCTATTCGTGCGTCCATCCCTGCATTCGTCCATGCATCCGCGCCTGCGTCCGTTCATGCGTCCATCCATGCATCTGTCTGTGTGTCCGTTCGTACATCTATTCAGCACTCCAAGTGCCACCATCTCGCATCTTTTCATCATATATTCTCCATATAGAAGCACCGCCATCCAGCGGACATTTCAAGGACTAAACGGGAGGTGGCACATGCGCACTTTCTTACGGCTTGCGCTTCGGGTTTACTTCCCACCTTTAACCACCTCGAGTTCATGGTATATACTAGTTCACTGTATTCATGGCTATGCGGCCCAACGCTCGCTAAACCTTTCTAAAACCAAGGAGGTTACACCCAGCGAGCATAACGTAGCCATCCTTTCTTGTCAGATCATGCTCAATGTACATGCCAATAGCTGCTAATGGGGATCGCAGCGGGCGCGTTAGCTAAAGGCCGAATGCTCCTGTCTCTCATTCCCCCTTAGCAGCCATTAACATGTGCATTGAACACTATCTTTTATTTTTCAACAACGCACAGAAGAAATCTCTCACCGGAACCACCTTAGAGGTCAAAATCGTAAGGACCGCTATTTCGGGTATGTGCCACTGGTGGTTACGTACTACGATGGACGCACAAGCCACGCCATAAGGAGCTTCGCCCCTAAAAAGCACGCGACAGCGACGAGCGATGCTACGAGCGACGAAACAGGGCGTTCGCGCGACGTGTCGCGTGCTCTTTTTTGCGCGATCGCTCGGTTCCCCAGATTTGGAAACCATCACTCATCGCCCGGAAGTGCTGGGCTCAAGCAGCCAATAGCGAAAAACCGGAAAAAACAAAGACTACATAGGTTCACGAGTCACGTGTGCGCAACAAGAATTAACGCAATGTTAATTAGGCATGTGCATATAAAAAAGTGCGGCAAGGCAATAATAAACACTTTCCGTTCCATTACACAACAATATATCTTATTTTTAAATTGCATACCACTCGCTACGCGGTTTTCTTGGTGCGAGTAGACGGCCTCATGCCAGCAACAGTGGAATTCGCTCGCCGAAGCCTACGCGTGAATGAGGTTTGCCTGCGATAGCGACTGATCGCGCGAAGACGATCTACGTCGCGTCGCTCGTCGCTGTCGCGTGCATTTTCGCACTTATGAGGTTTGGCTTTTAGTCCAGACCCAGAAAAAGTCAAGGCTATCATGGATCTCACACCACCAATCGATGTTAGCGGTGTTCGCCGAATACTTGGAATGGTAAACCATGTGGCTCGATTCATTCCAAACCTGCCTGAGATCTCCGCACCTATTCGTGCCCTCCTCAACTAGAACAACGCATGGAGCTGGAGTTACAACCAAGAGCAAGCGTTAAAGAGAAAGTCTTTGCTCAGCACCAACACATGTATGGCTATGTACAATTCCCATCACCAAATTACAGTATCAGCTGACGCAAGCTCTCATGGCCTTGGCGCGGTCTTACTCCAAGATCAACCGTCAGGAATTGGACGTGCAGTTGCCTATGCTCCCAGATCTCTCACTACTACAAAAAGACGCTACAATCAAACGGAAAAGAAGTATCTGGCTGTCACATGGGATGTCACCAGGTTTGACCAATACCAACGTAGACTCAGCTTTGAAGTCTAATCCGATCACCTTCCGCTTGTGGCTCTCCTGTCAAGCAAAGATCTAGACGTCTTGCCACCTCGAATTCAACGTATGTGGATAAAACTGATGAGCTATTAGTTCTCCTTCAAGTATGTTCCTGGAAAACTGCTAGCCACAGCCGACACACTATCATGAGCACCCTGCGACTTGCCAACTTCCAAAGCAGTCAGCAGCTTTGAAGTCTATATAAGAGAAATTCTCAAGGATCTACCTCCGCAACTGAAATCAGCTGGACGAGATCCGTCGTCTTCAAGCTCAAGATAGTGAGTGTTCTTAAACTATGACTTATTGTGAGAAAGGCTGGCCATCCAAGAAAATAGTTCCGGCCCATTTAGCATCATATTGGAAGGAGCGAGAAAGACTGCGTGTGTACGATGGATTACTCTTACTGGATCACTACAATGTCATCCCGTCAGCTCAACGCAAGGACATTCTCGCACTGCTGCACGAAGGACATCAAGGTGTCCGCCGCAGTCAAGAACACTCCCGCGAGTGCGTTTGGTGGCCCCATTGCAACCAGCATATCGAGGACCTAGTGGCTCAATGTGATAGGTGTGCTGAGACTCGAGCCTTGCGCTCTGAGCCACTGACACCAACGCCAACACCAGAACGACCATGGCAACGCCTAGGAATCGACTTGTTCCACTTAGAAGGACGCGACTACATCCTGATCGTCGACAACTACTCCAGATTTCGAGAAGTAGTCACACTCGGAACTTCGTCAGCAAATGCGATGGTTGCTGTGGTCAAGAGTTTTTTTTTTGCTCGTTTTGGAATACTAGGCGTTGTGCGGACGTACAATGGACCCCGATTCTCGTCCAGGGAGTTTGCCGGCGTTGCAACGGCGTATCGATTCCGCCACGAGACCAGCAGCCCTCTATACCCTCAGAGTAATAGAGAGGCAGAGCGCATAGTGCGTACCCGGTGAAAGATTTGCTGAAAAAAAGTCCGGATCCGTACCTCGCTCTACTCGCATACCGAGACACACTTGGAGTTTCGGGCGTCTTTCCAGCTCATTTACTTATAAGGAGGAGACTACAAACTCGTCTTCCGGTTCTGTCTGAACGACTTCTTCCGGCCTTACCAAATCACGATGAATTTCATGCACAGAATACTGCAGCGAAGTTCTGTACTGCATCACCGTCGCAGTGCTACTCCTCTGATTCCTCTCAGTAAGAGAGAGGACGCGTGGATAAAGAATTTAGGTTGCAGCGGTCGTGTCCTCAGCCCAGCTCAGCGACTAAGGTCGTACGTGGTCGAGACTCCAAGTGGTGTTGTCCAGAGGAACCGTTGCCATCTGGTGCCGTTTGTAGGTGGCCAAAATGCCCAAGGACAAGCAGCAACGGCTTCATCACCAACGCATGGAACCTTGCCATCAAGTCCACCAAGAGTATCAGCCTTGACCTTATCGCCAGAAGCATCGTTTCCCAGTACATTGTGCGCATCACCTGTGCCGCCTGTGAAGATGCCTTCCTCGCCTGAAATGCAGACTCCATCTGTGCAGGCAAGTGCGCCTCAGTGTGCTGAACCTAAGCGTACGTGTTCTGACCACGGCGTGAAACCACCGCACAGGTTGAACATGTAACTATCCCGCGAGGGAAGATGCAGTGGACGCTGAGTGCCCCTTGGAGGTCAGTGCTGAGTGCTATGTTGATCCTCTAATGAATGGCGCTAGGAGCATGCGCGCGCCACCTCACGAGGCGTATATAGCAGGGGGGCAGTGGCGAATAAAGGTGCTTCTTGTTGTTGCTATGAGCCGTGCTCGTGTATTGCTCGGCATCTCTGAACAACTGGGCGCCTCTCAAGAACATCCCGAAATGTGTTCTCGAGACGCCGCTGTAAAAGGTCAACGCCGAGCCGAGAACGCTGGCACCCCACTCTCTAGTCGGCTCGCTCCTCACTCTTGACCGCTCACTGACTGACGGCAGAAGTCGGTGAAGGCGAATGTCTGACGGCTAATATATACTTCTCTCAGCGCAAGAAAGGCATTCGCATTTCGTCATGATTCCTTTCGGGGAGGTGGGGGCATTTTTTTTTGTTGCCTCTAACATGGCTCATTTCCACTCAAGGGGGATTGGCCAGAAGTTCATTATATGACTTTGTTTGACTTTCCAATTACTAAAGTTTGATAACCAACAGATTCAACGTACGCAAATCAAAAAGAAGTCTTCGTCCTTTCCTGTGCCGCTATAGAATATCTTTATCCTCCTCTACAAAAATAATGATAAACTGTTTGTTTATTTAATGAACTGATATCCCACACTCGTATTAGAATGAGCGTGATCATTGACCGATTACGCTTAGTGGGTAGACCTATATCCCATTCAGCGACCGCCAGGGGCGTAGCCAGAATTTTTTTTTTAGGGGGGGGGGGTACCTTTTTGATTTCGGGCAGGGCACCCCCTTGAAATGGTCAATTTTTGCTCTCCATGCCATTGCAAAAAAGGGGGGGGGGGGCTGGTTTCACCTTGTGGCTATGTTACTGGCGGACGCTCATGCGCCGCTTCCATTTACTCAAAAAAAATCGAATCAGCATTAAATCACTAATAAATGCTGCTTCGTATCAGTATTTCACTATTAAACTTCAGGCACTGCTGTACTCCTCATTGGTCCATTAGTCACAGGGATGTCTGTTCTACCATATAAATATTAATTGAATCATGATCGTTTTTATTTTAAATTCATAAATTACATTATTATTGTTATCATTAATATTATTGTATAATTTGTATTCATTACTATAAAATTTCTCAAAGCCAATAAGTTTCATAACTGTCTATTTTTAAAGATAAATTATTCGTTTCTCCGCAAGCCAACCAGTGCGGCTGTGTGCCACCATTATCGTCATTATCGCCACCAGATGGCCAATCCCCTATGCAGTTGCTATGAGCCACAAAAGAAGGTGAACACGAATAAGAACGAGCCCGCTGTAACCACCATTTGGTAAGCCTAATCCAGTCGTTCTTTCTTGTTTCTGAAGGATGTCCCAGGGAGGCTCAGGGCCATTTAACTGGGATGGCATCGACTGCCCGAAGTTCGTGGATTTCAAAAAGGAGGACTCACCGCAATACAGTCAATCACTCGAATCCTATTTCGACACGCACAAGGACAGCCCACCATTCACAGTCAGAGAAAAGTTGGCCGCGCTCTCATTTTCCGCGGACACAGTGAAACCCGAGTCTTTTGCCAGCGTGGACCACGCTTCGCACGAGGTCAAAGGACGGGACATCGAACCTCAGAAGCCCACTTGCACTCCCACCGTCTCTGGTTCTGATCATGCAATGGCACCACTAAGCAATGCGTCACCATCCTTGGTGTACAAACCCAACTACGCCCATCAGTCGCTCAAACAGGACCACGATCCCAAGCGAGTAACGAAAGACCAGACGTCCTTGCTACAATCTTCACCTGCTTGCCGCTCGACTACTGCAGCGCGTTTGTACTGTTCTAATCGACCACCGGGCACGGCGATGTCTTCACTGGTGAGCAAGTTTTCCAACCAGCGCGTTCATGCAGGTGACAATGCCAAGCAAGCCTGTCAAGCAAGCAAAGTGTCGCAGGCCGAGAACATGAAACAAGCAGAGAACGCGAAAGAACGCAGTCTGCCTCACGCGCAACCTCGAAAGCCGGGCCAGCCACTTCACGCACAAAACACGAAGGCCGCGTCGTGCAGTGACCTAGCGATGATAAAGCAAGCATGTCTTTCTATTTCAACAAAGACTGCCGCTCAGCCCATCACTGTCAAGCAAGCCATTCGAGCGAGTAAGGTGTCCCAGGTTGAGAACGTGAAAAGACGAAGCCTGCCTCACGCGGAACCTCGAAAGCCGGGCCAGCCACTTCGCGAACAAAACATAAAGGCTGTGCCGCGCAGCGACGCAGCGATGACCAAGCTAGCAGGTCTTTCTATTTTAACGAAGACTGCCGCTCAGCCCATCACTGTCAAGCAAGCCATTCGAGCGAGTAAGGTGTCCCAGGTTGAGAACGTGAAAAGACGAAGCCTGCCTCACGTGGAACCTCGAAAGCCGGGCCAGCCACTTCGCGAACAAAACATAAAGGCTGTGCCGCGCAGCGACGCAGCGATGACCAAGCTAGCAGGTCTTTCTATTTTAACGAAGACTGCGGCTCAACCCAAATCTGCCAAGCCAGCCATTCAAGCGAGCAAGGCGTCCCAGCTTAGGAACGTGAAAATACAAAGCCTGCCTCACGTGGAACCTCGAAAACCGGGCCAGCCGCTTCACGCTCAAAACACGAAGGCCTTGCCGTGCAGCCGCCCAGTGATGACAAAGCAGGCATGTATTCCTACTTCAACGAAGACTGCCGCTCAGCCCATCACTGCCAAGCCAGTCATTCAAGCGAGCAAAGCGTCCGAGGTTGGGAACGTGAAAATACGAAGTCTGCGCCACGCGGAACCTCGAAAACCGGGCCAGCCGCTTCGCGCTCACAATACGAAGGCCATGCCGTGCAGTCGCCCAGCAATGACAAAGCAAGCAGGTCATTCTACATCGACGAAGACTGCCACTCAGCTCATCACTGCCAAGCCAGTCATTCAAGCGAGCAAAGCGTCCCAGGTTGGGAACGTGAAAATACGAAGTCTGCGCCACGCGGAACCTCGAAAACCGGGCCAGCCGCTTCGCGCTCACAATACGAAGGCCATGCCGTGCAGTCGCCCAGCAATGACAAAGCAAGCAGGTCATTCTACATCGACGAAGACTGCCGCTCAGCCTATCACTGCTCAGCCAGCCATTCAAGCGAGCAAGGCGTCCCATGTCGGGAACGTGAAAAGACGAAACCCGCCCCACGCAGAACCTCGAAAGCCAAGCCAGCCGCTTCGAACACACAACATGAATCCCCCGGCCTGCAGCTCCACAGCAGTGGCAAGTCAAACAGGCCTTTCAAGAGCGCCAAAGATTGCTGCTCAGCCCATCGCAGCCACAGCTACTCGCACCAGGCCTGCACCCATCACTGTACCGTGGCGATACGTGGGACGTGCCACCATGAACAGCGGTATGCTGAATTACAATTGGGACAATAAGACACGTGCTCCAGCAACTAAATCGAACAATGGAACGTGTGGCAAGTAACTGAAAAAGTAAGGCTCACCGATGGTATACCGCGGTGAAGAGATATCCGCTAACCTTGTCATCTTGTAACCTATACCCAGTGAAGACCTCCGGATGTCACCACAACTAGTCTACGGCAGTGTTTTCTTTGCATAAACGAAGCCGAGCACACGGCTGTTCGGCAGTTACATCGTCACTTTGCTCTCGCCTTGTATTCACACCACAATAAAGAAAACAGTGCAGTGTTCATGTGCATGTCTTTGGACTCGGAGTGCAAAATCGAAAAGAACTTTCGTGGGGGGGGGGGGCTGCACACCCCCTAAATTAATTAAATTTTGCATGTCCGATTCGCCACTGTTAGCGTTGACAGACCTCCGCGTACGTACGTAGCCAAACAGAGGCGCGCGGGAGCCCGTGCCCCCCCCCCCCCCTACCCCGCTTGGTAAGCGAGAAAACTCATGGAAAGAACCTGCGGGTGGAGACGCCACCTTGAGATGCCCGCACCAAACACTGTGACGTCATCAACTCAGTCTGTCAAACGTTGGCTCTGTCACGGCCACTCGATTTTCTCCCGGATGTTAACTCACCACTCGTTGTCATTAATGACACTAAAGGAGTTTTTCGATGATGTCGGCGAACTGTGGAAGCTGCCACGTCCACGCAAACTTTCTCAGCTGGTGCAATCGGACAAGGTTTTTCGCGCTCAGCAGATGACCACAGTGAAGTAATTTTTCAATTAACGTCTTCACCCAATCAGTGCGCAGGGTTTGCGACTTCGCTCCACGCGGTCACAATTACCTCTCCTTTAATCAGCACATCATTTCTTCTTGTTCCTTGAACAGTCGGGTGAAACCAACATTTCAATTTTGACTGCTCTGGTTTTGCTATTTAAATTTACCGTTTTCGTCATCACGTGTTACGTCGCATTGTGGTTGTAACTTAAAACAAAAAAAAATATTTGCGCACAAAAACTTGATATTGTATTGTTAAAACATTATTATATATATTACTTATGCGGGCGGTAATTTATTAGAGACGTTTTGCCGGCGCCATCACATTGCTGTACAAAGTGTCACACAATGAACAGCTGTCGTTCGAGAATCCCGCTTTCTGTTATTACACGTTAGTTTCAAAAAACCACGTATTTAGTATTTTCATTTATTCACGTTCTTTCATTCAGCAGGCACATAAAATTAGCCTGAATGCATAGTGATATGTACTTTACCAAATACAAGTTTTGGAATAAAGTTGTTTGAAATGTACTCTTTGATCACAAAGGTCCAACTTTTGCAGCAGTATATTTGTCGTGAAAGAATGCTCTCTCAGCCATTGATTTCTCTGCAGATATTTATTACTACAAGAACTGTCATTCTCGGAACTAAAGAGCCGTTTCTTTGGGGCAATGCTCAAGCTTTCTTAGGTAGCTCGCATCTGCATAGACATCATCATTGGCACGTGGGTAAATGTTTACAGTCGCGCTGGCGTTGCACGTGTGCGCACGTTGACTTTTAAAACGTTGCCAAAGATGCTTTACCTCGTCGGCCTGGGACTCGGGGATGTCCGTGACATCACAATAAAAGGTCTAGAGATTGTCAAAAAGTGCTCGAAAGTGTACCTCGAATCCTACACGTCGGTACTGTCCGTCGGCGCGGCGCAGCTGGTGAGTTAATTCTTCTCCTATGCCCGATTTTGTTCACTCACGCGACTTGACGGTAATCAGAAACATTCTCTTACGCTAAGGCAGCGCTTCAGTCGTGTGCTTGCAGTGTAGCGTGCGATGTATGTACACCACTGTTCTCAAAAGGCTGGTGATGGTGCTTGCGTTGTTTGGATCCCGTAAAATTGGGCCAAGGCCTCCTAGAAATTGGTTGGGCGCGTTTGGTGGCTAACTGCTATAACAATCAAGCTGAACGTTCAGTATAACGACTTGTTCATTAAGGCTGGTAATTGCGATAGATCATGGGAACGGAACCGAAAGGGCGGATAATGTATCACACAAACAGCCTTCGATACTGATCGCCCGTGATCATAAATATCCGTATGATTCATTTTGAATCCAACTAAATGCAGTGCTTTTGTTTTCGGCGTTTTTCTGGCGTCGCGTCTATCGGTGCCATGATATAAATGCCGCCAAAATGGGCGGCCAACGCCTACGCGCAGCGTCACACATTGCGATCGAAAGGAATGCCCCCAGGAGCGGAGGCATTCCCTCCGTGACCGGCCCATCTTTGACAAATTAGCGTCATTCGGAACGTAACGATGACGTCACAAATTGTGGCGATTTGTGACGTCATGCGGTGACGTCTTCACGTGACGATTTTGTCGCAACACTCGTGCCCATATCCTACTACGCCTAGACTGTGCTCTGCTTACGCGCTGTAGTTCTCTGGAGTTACTACAGTTCTCTGCCATAGTGTATCCACCTTATCCGCGACCATATAGCAAAATATTTCAAGTGTCACTTTCCCGTAACATGGTGTCCTGCTGTCTCAGGTCTCCAAATATCCGCTTAGAATTGTGTATCTATTTTTGGCTCAATACAAATTGGAAGACCTTTTTTGTGTGCCATATATGTTGTTTAAGAGTTGCTCTTGTTGCAGGAAGAGTTCTACGGGAAGCAACTAATAATCGCTGATCGTGAACTCGTGGAGCAGGGATGCGGTACGTGCAGTATTTGAATCTATCAATTTCCTTGCAGCCGTCATTTAATTGTGCTTTGCATCAGTATTTGTTAATTCATTATGCTGTCTCACATTACTTCATGAAATTGAAGAAAAGAGCGATATGAAAATTGAGGATAGGCTTGGAAGGAGCAAAAAAATGTATATAAACTTGTAGCTTAAGCTGGCAACGGGTAACGTGTCTCGTGAAATGTTTCTTTTGGAAGTGGCATCACTCATTCGAAAGTTTTCGACATCATGATGTGTTTCGCGAAATCAAATCATATTCAAATATACCTGCATTTAATTTCCTAACTGTAACATCCGAAGCATTATGGAGGCATGCTGTAATAATTAAAAGAAAATGCACTGGTTGACTGAAATAGCGATATCAGAGTATACTATCAGCACCTCTGAGTATCACGGTGCGTCAAACTTGTGCAGTTGTTATGAAAGTAGTGGCTTCTTTGCCATGTTTCAAACCTGGCAGTGTCTTGAATGTTGAAGATCTTAATTTCTTGCAAATTAGAAACCTCTGCCAAGAATAGCGTGCTGCAGCACCTTGCAGACTGCATAGAGGCTTGTACGACATAGGCCTATATTTCTGTATCATGTCTCAGTCATTGTATGTTTACGAATGTTTCAAAACTAACGAGAAATTCTCACTGCAAGTTGCACAGTTTGTTACAGACAGCTTGTTATATACTGTTCAAATAAATTTTGCATAATTATGAGTACATAAAGAATGGTTGCATACTGATATGTGACTACTCTGAGTGTTAACAGATTGCTTTTCAATAAGCTGTATTTTGTGTGTGCTGTTGTGAGGATACCAAAATGTATAAGGTCATTAGCTGTATATTCTCCTACAGAAACAGGCTCATCGTTACCAGAATACATAGCCATGGCCCTGTAACAACATTGCTACCATATCTTTCAGTGCCTTCTTAATTGCAAATTGATTCTTGCGTGTGGCAGCTGACTAATACTGTTTCACATCGTCATATGTGAAACACAATGCAACAAATTAGACACTAAAACTTGAATTATATTGTTGATCATTAATACAAAGGCCAGATGTAATAAGCTATTACAGCTTTTGAAAAAAACCCTAGTAACATTGCCCTTCATATGGTTTTATTGTGTAGCGACATTAGTTGATACTAGAACTGTATCGCACTTAACTACGTCCTAGTGAAATTTCATCTAAAGGGGCCTCTTTCAAGTCCGAAGAGCGCCCCCACTGGAGATAGCCGAAAGAAATCGAAGCTGAGGGTTAGTGGCCTCTGAAGTTGTCCGTCGTGCTTCAATAAATGGCCTTGGGGAATCGGCCATTTTTCGTGATAATTTGCAAACCTGCGACGCCAGGTGCCACTCAGTGACCCCTCCCAAAACATGGTGCGTAAGATGCCATGCTGTACAGGCACAGACTCGTCTGCAGAAAAAGGCCCACTGGACACAAGAAAGCAAGAAATGAATAGTTAAGGTTGTATGAACATAGCTTTGTTATGTTACATGTGCAGTGATGGAAGCGCTGCTCTAAACTGCTCCAAAGATAAATGCTGCTACTAAGAGCAATTTTCGTGGATAGTTCCTTCGAAACCTGCTCCAAAATGGCACTGAGAGAATGTGAATGATGAACTTTTACTGTTTGACCAGCTCACAAGCCCTAAACAAAAAAAAAACTTGGCAGATCCCACCTACAGTGGGAATTGATGAGATGCGAAGCACAAATGAGAAATGCTCATATGTCACTTTAAAATCAGCACAACAGTACGAGGTAGAGGTAAATGATGCCAATACATGACTTCCGTGTCATGATTATCATGTTTGGATGTATTGTTTACCTTCGTCATGTATTCACGTCACTTAATACCAAATTTAGTATATGTGGAGCTAGCAAAGCAGCCGCGAGCACGCATGAGCGTGGTATGTTGTCATGTTCCTACAAGAAACGCCTGTCAGGATTATTATGTTTGCACCAGTGATATTTTCCCTATCCATTGACGTCGCGTAATACCAAATTTGGTATATGTGGAGCTAGCAAAACGGCCGCGAGCGCATTATGAAGGGCCCCAAATACTCCAATGTAGCCGGTGACACCCACACACTGGGCCACAACGGCGCTACGTTAGCAAAACGCCAGGT